>CAUYRH010114510.1:0-22495 GCA_963574655.1 Perodicticus potto | reverse complement strand
ACAGCAACCTCCAATTCTTAGGCTCAAGCGAGTCTCCTGCCACCGCCTCCCAAGTAGCTGGGACTACAGGCGCCCGCCACAACGCCCGGCCATTTTTTGGTTGCAGCCGTCATTGTTGTTTGGCGGGCCCGGGCTGGATTTGAACCCGCCAGCTCAGGTGTACGTTGCTGGCGCCTTAGCCTGTTGAGCCACAGGCGCCGAGCCATTGTGAGGGTTTTCGGTAATTAAATAAGGTGAGCTGTTTAACAAAAGGAGATTTTTTTTTTTTTAATTGCCCTTGGTAGAGTGCTGTGGCCTCACACAGTTCACAGCAACTTCCATCCCCTGGGCTTAAGCGATTCTCTTGCCTCAGCCTCCTGAGTAACTGGGACTATAGGCACCTGCCACAATGCCTGGCTATTGCAATTTTGCTGGGGCTGGGTTCGAACCCGCCAACCTTGGTATATGGAGTCAGCACCCTACCCACCGAACCACAGGCGCCACCCAAGAGAAGGAGATTTTAAAACACAACAGCAAATTACTAAGTACTTAAGTATGAATGCTTTCACTTTTTAGTCTTCTGAAATAAGTGCTAATATTCCCATCTTACACATGAAAAAACTAAAGACCAGCGACCAGGAAGTACAAACTTCTGGGAATATAAGATTTGTCTTGGGTAGAGATGAGATCTTCCTGTAATATAAAAGTTGCCCCACTTATATAAGGATACACAGTTGAAGTGTGGGGACAAGGGGTACACTCCACTCTGTGATAATGACACTTCCTGACTGAAGATGGAAAGACATGATTTTCTGGTCTGAGACCCAACCATAAGATATGTGGTTACTTAAGGTGTGAGGGGACCTAACTGAAGTGAACTTCAGGATGCCAGAGAGTTCATCCTAAATAGAGTAGATTTTCCTCTACCACATCACAGAGAAGTAACGAGGTTTGTTTATACAATGTGAGAATTTCGCCTTCCAGAAAGAATTGAGCTTACGAGATGACCCAGTGTGCTATATGGATTTCCTGACAAAAGGATGATTTAAGGAGGCTAGCATCGAAAGACATTCTTTCCATTAATCCAAAAATATTTATGAATTTTTTGGTAATTTTTTAATTTTTTTCCTTAATCCCAATAGGAAGCAATTTTTTTTCTTTTTAGAGGCAGAGTCTCACTCTGTCCCAAGGGTAGAGTGCCCTAGTAGTGTCATTACTCAATAGCAACCTCAAACTCCTGGGTTCCAATGATCCTCCTGCCTCTTGCCTCCACCTCTCAAATAGCTAGGACTAGAGGTGTGTGCTATAACTCCCAGCAAGTTTTAATATTTTTAGTAGAGACAGGATCTCGCTCTTGTTCAGGCTGCTCTCAAACACCTGAGTTAAAGCGTTCTACCCTCCTTGGCCTCCCAAGAGTGCTAGGATTACAGGCATGAGCCACCACACCCATCCCAATTTTTTTATATTTTGAATTTGATTCATACCTCATAATTCAGGCAGTTTTTTTGTCCTAGATATCAACAGTCCAATTTCTAGGCTGGAGGAAACTCATTCCTCAGGGTCTGAGAAAGTCCTGTCTATCATTATTATTGTCTTTTTTTGGCTGGGGCTGAATTTGAACCCACCACCTCTGGTATATGGGGCCAGCGCCTTACTCCTTTGAGCCACAGGTGCCGTCCTGTCTCATTATTAAAAGCAAAACATCAATCCTATTTTTATATACTGAGGGACAATGTAACAGTAATCTTTTTTTTTTTTTTTTTTTTTTTAGACAGAGCCTCAAGCTGTCACCCTGGATGTAGTGCCATGGCATCACAGCTCACAGCAACCTCCAATTCCTGGGCTCAAGCGAGTCTCTTGCCTCTGCCTCCCAAGTAGCTGGGACTACAGGCACCTACCACAACACCCGGCCATTTTTTTTGGTTGCAGCCGTCATTGTTATTTGGCGGGCCCGGGCTGGATTCAAACCCGCCAGCTCAGGTGTACGTGGCTGGCGCCTTAGCCTGTTGAGCCACAGGCGCCGAACCTGTAACATTAATCTTATTTTAAATATTGAGAGAGGAATATAACACTTCTGAGACTACGTAAGAGATCATGGGGGAAAGTTCTCTTTTTTGAGACAGAGTCTCAAGTTGTCACCCTGGGTAGAGTGCCATGGTATCATAGCTCACAGCAACCTCCAAATCTTGGGCTTAAGCTATTTTCTTGCCTCAGCCTCCCAAGGAGCTGGGACTACAGGCGCCTGCCACAATGCCCATCTATTTTTTGGTTGTAGTTGTCATTGTTGTTTGGTGGGCCCAGGCTGGATTTGAACCCACCAGTTCTGGTGTATGTGGCTGGCGCCCTACCCACTGAGCTATAGGCGCCAAGCCCATTGGGGAAAGTTCTAATCAATCTCTCCCACTTTAATTCTTGCATTCCTAAGCAAAGTTCCTACTTTTAAAAGTGTCTTCTAAGTATATCTGTTAATATGTAACGTGGAAGAAGTATAGGAATCTGTGTTCTACCAAAATTTATCTTTAACCCATGTATTTAATACTCCAAAGTGTTTTGTTTTGGCAGGCATTCCACTCATCATGATGCAGTTACTGTTGAGCCTTTATATGAAAATGGTACCTTGTGCTCCCAAAGAGCTGTACTCATTGCTGAATCTACCCAACCAATACGCCTCAGCAGTATTATTCTTGCTCGAGAAATAGGTAGGTATGTTGAGAGCAAAGATATTATGTATCATTTTGTCTGTGGTAGAAAAAACTGATAGATTATTAACACATTTGAAATGTTGGCTTCAAACGTTAAGGTAGAAAGGACTCCTTCAATATAAACCCTAATTATATCATCTCATTCTGTGACTTTTTTTTTTTTTTTTTTTTGAGACAGAGCCTCAAGCTGTCACCCTGGATAGAGTGCCGTAGCATCACAGCTCACAGCAACCTCCAATTCCTGGGCTCGAGCGAGTCTCCTGCCTCCACCTCCCAAGTAGCTGGGACTACAGGCGCCCGCCACAATGCCTGGCCGTTTTTTGGTTGCAACCGTCACTATTGTTTGGCGGGCCCGGGCTGGATTCGAACCCACCAGCTCAGGTGTACGTGGTTGGTGCCTCAGCCCGTTGAGCCACAGGCGCCGAGCCTTTTTTTTTTTTTTTTGGTATATCTAGCATCTAGTGTGGTATTTGATACCATAGAAACACCAGTTGTTTGAATCAATAAAGGAAGGAAGGAATTATTCATTTGGAACTAACTCAAGTGTTAAGGTCTGAGATTGGTCTGAGTGAAACAAATGTCACTACAAAGACTACTACCTCTCAGAGTGTAGGCTGTGAACATGTATTAGCTGCATCACATGGGAGCTTGTGAGAAAGGTAAATTCTGGGCAGTGCCCCATATGCTGGAGGTGGCGGGTTCAAACCTGGCTCTGGGCTTGGTGCCTGTGGCTCAACGGGCTAAGGCGCCAGCCACATACACCTGAGCTGGGTTCGAATCCAACCCGGGCCTGCCAAACAACAATGACGGCTGCAACCAAAAAATAGCCGGGCGTTGTGGCAGGTGCCTGTAGTCCCAGCTACTTGGGAGGCGGAGGCAGGAGCATCGCTTGAGCCCAGAAGTCAGAGGTTGCTGTGAGCTGTGATGCTACAGCACTCTACTCAGCACTCTACCCAGCTTGAGGCTCTGTCTCAAAAAAAAAAAATTTTTTTTGTAGGGCGGTGCCTGTGGCTCAAAGGAGTAGGGCGCCATATACCAGAGATGGCAGGTTCAAACTCAGCCCTGACCAAAAACTGAAGAAAAAAAAAAAAAAAGAAAAGGAGAGTTTTGGGTGGTGCCTATGGCTCAGTGAATAGGGCACCGGCCCCAGCCAAAATGCAACAAAAAATAGCTGGGCATTGTGGCAGGCGCCTGTAATCCCAGTTACTCAGGAGGCTGAGGCAGGAGAATCACCTAAGCCCAGGAGTTGAAGGTTGCTGTGAGCTGTGTGACGCCATGACACTCTACCGAGAGCGATAAAGTGAGACTCTGTCTCTACAAAAAAAATAAATAGGACAGCACCTATGGCTCAGTGAGTAGGACGCCGGCTCCATATACCGAGGGTGGCGGGTTCAAACCTGGCCCCAGCCAACTGCATCAAAAAATAGCCGGGCGTTGTGGCAGGCGTCTGTAGTCCCAGCTTGGGCTGAGGCAGGAGAATCGCTTAAGCCCAAGAGCTGGAGGTTGCTGTGAGCTGTGACTCCATGGCACTCTACTGACGGCAATAGAGTGAGACTCTGTCTCTACAAAAAAATAAATAAATAAATAAATAAAATAAAACCTACTAGCCATTATTTCATGAAAGAAAAAATTTGACCACTACAAAAGCAAGACATAAGAACAAAGTATATTCCTTTAAAATGAATACAAGTTAATTTTACTACTCACTTTTTTTTTTTCACTTTTAAAATTCTTATTCTTGGCTGGGTGCAGTAGCTTAAGCCTGTAATCCAAGCACTCTGGAAGGCCAAGGATTATGGATCACCTAAGCTCAGGAGTTCAAGACCAGCCTGAACAAGAGCAAGACCCTGTCTCTACTAAAAATAAAAAAAACTAGCTGGGTGTTATGGTGGGCACCTGTAGTCCCAGCTACTCAGGAGGCTAAGTCAAGGGAACTGCTTGAGTCCAAGAGTTTGAGGTTGTTCCATGGCATCTAAGTAAGACTCTGTTTCAAACAAACAAATAAATAAATTACTTAATTAGTTAAATTATTATATTTTTTTGGTGACAGGATCTCACTTTGTCGCCCTCAGTAGAGTGTCATGGCATTACAGCTCACAGCAATCTCAAACCCTTGGGCTTGCGCAATTCTCTTGCCTCAGCCTCCCCAGTAGCTGTGTCTACAGGTACCTGCCACAGTGCCTGGCTGTTTTTAGGGACTGGGGGTCTCTCTCTGGCTCAGGCTGGTCTTGAACCTGTGAGCTCAGAAAATCCACCTGCCTCGGCCTTCCAGAGTGTTAGGATTACACGCGTGAGCCACAGCACCCGGCCTGAATAAGCTTTGCGTATTTGAGACGTTTAGTAGATTCATGACCTGTTGAATTAAATACTTAGTTTTTGGTTCCATCATAGTGACTGACCATGAACTACGCTGTGATGTTAAGGTTGATGTGATAGACAGCATTGAAATTGTGTCTCGAAGCCGGGAACTCTATGTAGATGATTCACCACTGGAACTGATGGTGAGGGCATTGGATGCTGAAGGTAAAGAACTTAAGAGGCTTCAACAACATTACCTAAAATAAAATAGTACTTTATGTTTAGCACTTGGAAACAGAAGCTTGAGTGATAAAAGAATATTAGAAATAATACTTATTTTCTCATTTGGAGTTCATGTAGATGACTAATGAATAATTCTGAGTATAATTTAACATATTAGCTATACATGTGGCTCGGCGCCTGTGGCTCAACGGGCTAAGGCGCCAGCCACGTACACCTGAGCTGGCGGGTTCGAATCCAGCCCGAGCCCGAGCCCGCCAAACAACAATGACAGCTGCAACCAAAAATCGGCCGGGCGTTGTGGCGGGCGCCTGTAGTCCCAGCTACTCGGGAGGCTAGGCAAGAGAATCACCTAAGCCCAGGAGTTGGAGGTTGCTGAGAGCTATGTGACCCCAGGGCACTCTACCGAGGGTGATAAAGTGAGACTTTGTCTCTACAAAAAAAAAAAAAAAAAAAAAAATTCTGTTGAAGAGACCAGGATTAAGGATGCCTGTCAACTGTAAGGTGGCCTTTATGTAAAAGGAACAGAAAGAATATGGTATAATTTTCATCAACCAGAGTCCTTGAGTATCAACTTGAGTCCTTTTACTTTCAGAGGGATCTTCTTCACGAATGTGTTTTAATTCATTAATGATAGTGCTTCTATTTGTTAATGAAAGAAACCTCAAAATAATTTTCTAGTTAGATTTCCCTTCTTGTTGCAGATACTTGAATATTTTTGAATATGTGATTTTGTCCTGTTTTCGGCTTGCTCTACAGGAAATACTTTTAGTAGTTTGGCAGGGATGATGTTTGAGTGGAGCATTGCCCAGGATAACGAGTCAGCAAGAGAAGAACTGTCTAGCAAAATCAGGTAAACTTAAAACAAACATAAATCATCTGATACTGGAGGGGACATTTGCCATTAAGTGGCATGCTGAACAGCAGCCATTTGTATGAACTTTGATAATTTCTGTCTAGACCTTTTAGTCATGTTTGTGTGTGTGTGTTTGTTTGTCGTGAGAGTCTTGCTCTGTTGCCCAGGCTAGAGTACGATGACTTCATTGCTCACTATAACCTCAAACTCCTGGGCTCAAGTGATCCTCCTGTCTTGGCCTCCAAAGTGCTAGGATTACAGGAATAAATTACCATGCCTTGCCTGTCTAGACTTTTTTGAAACAGATAAATTCACTGGGGAAATGTCTTTGATAGAAGGACATATGATATAAATATAGGTACCTTTAATGATAGCTTAATTTGAGGCATTACAGAGGAGTTCATGAGCTCAGTACTATACAATTATTTGAGCATGGTGTATTTTCTGGCAGTTTTATTGCTCAAGCTGTTTGCACATGCTGAAGTAATCTACCAAGGAGATCTCAGACTATCCAAGTTTTAGTTCCACAACAATTTTAACCAGTGGCACATAATAGTCCTTGTGGAAAACTGATATTTAAAAACTTTTTATACTCTATAGACGTTGTTTAAATTCTCTTAAAGACTTTTGGAATGTCTCAGCACCTGTAGCTCAAGTGGCTAAGGTCCCAGCCATATACAGCAGAGCTGGTGGGTTGGAATCCAGCCCGGGGCCTGCCACACAACAATGACGGCTACAACCAAAAAATGGCTGGATGTTGTGGCAGGCACCTATAGTCCCAGCTACTTGGGAGGTTGAGCCCAGGAGTTGGAGGTTGCTGTGAGCTGTGATGTCACGGCACTCTACCCAGGGAGACAGCTTGAGGCTCTGTCTAAAAAAAAAAAAAGACTTTTGGAAGAAGTCATTGTTTGATTCCACTAGAAACAAATCACGGCTCAGTGCCTATAGCTCAGTGGCTAGGGCACCAGCCACATACAACAGGGCTGGTAGGTTCGAACCCGGCCTGGGCCTGCTAAACAACAATGGCAACCACAACAAAAGCAACAACAAAGCAGCTGGGCATTGTGGCAGGTCTCTGTAGTCCCAGCTATTTAGGAGGCTGAGGCAAGAGAATCACTTAAGACCAAGAGTTTGAGTTTGCTGTGAGCTGTGACTTAACAGCACTCTACCGAGGGTGACATAGTGAGACTCTGTGTCAAAAAAGAAAGAAAGAAAGAAAGAAATCTCATTTTTTTATCTTTAGGATTCTGAAATACTCTGAAGCAGAATATTCTCCCCCATTCTATATAGCTGAAATGGAAAAAGAAGAGAAACAAGGAGATGTGATTTTGGTGTCTGGGATTAGAACTGGTGCTGCTGTTGTAAAAGTTCGAATTCATGAACCATTCTATAAGGTAAATTTTTTGTACTTTCATCTAATAGTCTACCTATGAAAAATATAGTTTCTTATGTTTGTCAATAATAGAAGCCCTCTAACCCAATGTAATTTGAGCCAATAGTTGGCCATTTAATTGGAAAAGTCATTGGAAGTAGGTAAGCATTAAACAAAAGTTTGTCTTCCTTAAACATTTTACAAGATTACACAAATTTACACAAATTATAAGAACAAATATGACCGACATTTTCTTTTTTTTTTTTTGTAGAGACAGAGTCTTACTTTATAGCCCTCGGTAGAGTGCTGTGGCATCACACAGCTCACAGCAATCTCCAACTCCTGGGCTTAGGCGATTCTCTTGCGTCAGCCTCCCCAGTAGCTGGGACCACAGGCGCCCGCCACAACGCCCAGCTATTTTTTGTTGCAGTTTGGCCAGGGCCGGGTTTGAACCCACCACCCTCGGTATATGGGGCCGGCGCTCTACCCACTGAGCCACAGGCGCCTGCATGTTTTTACTGTAGGTCTTTTTTGTTTTTTTGAGACAGTCTTACTATGTTGCCCTGAGTAGAGTACTATGGCGTCATAGCTCACAGCGACCTCAAACTCTCCGGCTTAAGCGATTCTCTTGCTTCAGCCTCCCATGTAGCTGGGACTACAGGCACCTGCCATAACGCCTGGGTATTCTTTTGTTATAATTGTCATTGTTGCCTAGGCCTGGTTCGAACCTGCCAGCCCCATTGTATGTGGCCAGTGCCCTAACCACTGAGATTACAGACACCAAAGCTGAAGGTCTTATATAAATACATTTTATTTACCAATCTTTTGATGTAGGTCCAAGGCCTTTCTTTGACCTTTCTTTCAATTCACTGATAGGAATATTCACTTTCTTGCATAAAATAGTTTCTAATTTCAGTTTTCTTATAGTCAATTGAAAATTTAGACATGTGTGAAGTAATTTAAGTACAGAATTCTATATTTTCAAGGATTTTTTTTCCCCAATCTTTTTGCATTTCTCACACCTAATTTGATAGCTCATATTAGCAGTTTACCTTTAACTGCTTTTCAAAGCATTTAAACTTTTCATGGAAACAAAATCTCTCTTTTCATCTTTATAGTTTTTGTTTTAAGGTCATTATAATTATAAGTACAACTGGCATAAATAGGTTTGGGGAAAACAAATGTCTTTTGGTAAGCATGTAATTCAAGTAGCAGGAACACAAGAATGTGTAAAAAATGTTTAAAGTAACTTGTAAAGGACTAAGTGCAGTGGCTCATACCTCTAATCCTAGCCTGTAATCCTAGCCCTCTGGGAGGCCAACATGGGTGGATTGTCTGTGCTCAGGAATTCTAGACCAGCGTGAGCCAGAGTGAGACCCCATCTGTAAAAATAGCCAGGCATTGTGGCTGGCGCCTGTAGTCCCAGCTACTTGGGAGCCAAGGCAAGAGAATCGCTTGAGCCCAGAAGTTGGAAGTTGCTGTGAGCTGTGACACTATGGCACTCTATCCAGGGTGTCAAAGTGAGACTCTGTCTCAAAAAAATAAATAAATAAAAGTAACTTGTAAGAAGTAAGTGTTTGGCTCAGCACCTGTGGCTCAACGGGCTAAGGCGCCAGTCACGTACACCTGAGCTGGCGGGTTCGAATCCAGCCCGGACCGCCAAACAACAATGGTGGCTGCAACCAAAAAAAATGGCCCGGCGTTGTGGCAGGCGCCTGTAGTCCCAACTACTTGGGAGGCTGAGGCAGGAGACTCGCTTGAGCCTAGGAATTGGAGGTTTCTGTGAGCTGTGATGCCACAGCACTCTATCCAAGGTGACAGCTTGAGGCTCTCTCTCTCAAAAAAAAGAAGTAAGTGTTTAACATAACAGAGTGATGGCTTTGAGGATTTTGCCTATGAAAATTTTGCTTTTTTCCTTTCTCTTTTAGAAAGTGTCTGCAGCATTGATACGTCTACTTGTTTTGGAGAATATATTTCTTATACCATCTCATGATATTTATCTCTTAGTAGGAACATACATTAAATACCAAGTTGCAAAAATGGTTCAAGGAAGAATGACAGGTAAGGTCATTTTTCTTTTCCCATGACTCAAATTTCCCAAATCTTTTCTGCTGACAAGACAAGCAGAAATGTGGAGTTACATTACATATTTTTTGTTTTTAGATTATTACAGTAATTACAGTTAATTTCAGTAATTGCTGTAATTAACGAATACAGGAAGTTGAGTCCTCATATCTTAAACATATTAATGGCCTAGTTAGGCTACTTAGCTTCAGTGCCTATAGGCATCTGAATTCTCTATTAAAACAACTAAAATTGACTAGCCTTTGTGAGGCAATCGAAGACACTTTACCAGAAGGAATTTTAATAATCAACTTTTTTTTTTTTTTTTTGAGGCAGAGCCTCAAGCTGTCACCCTTGGTAGAGTGCTGTGGCATCATAGCTCACAGCAACCTCCAATTCCTGGGCTCAAGCGAGTCTTCTGCCTCTGCCTCCTAAGTAGCTGGGACTACAGGCACTCGTGACAACGCCCAGCCATTTTTTTTTTTGGTTGCTGCCATCATGCCATGGCGGGCCTGGTCTGGATTCGAACCCGCCAGCTCAGGTGTACATGGCTGGTGCCTTAGCCCGTTGAGCCGCAGGCGCTGAGCCTGAATAATCAACTTTTTTTTTTTTTTGAGACAGAGCCTCAAGCTGTCACCCTGGAGAGAGTGCTGTGGCATTACAGCTCACAGCAACCTCCAATTCCTGGGCTCAAGCAAGTCTCTTGCCTCTGCCTCCCAAGTAGCTGGAACTACAGGCGCCCACCACAATGCCCGGCCATTTTTTGGTTGCAGCCGTCATTGTTGTTTGGTGGGCCTGGACTGGATTCGAACCCACCAGCTCAGGTGTATGTGGCTGGCGCCTTAGCCTGTTGAGCCACAGGCGTTGAACCAATAATCAACTTTTTAAAAGTTGTTTCTTGAGGGTTGCACCAGCTGCATACACCAGAGCTGATGGGTTCGAATCCAGCCTGGGCCTGCCAAACAATGACAACTACTACCAAAAAATAGCTGGACGTTGTGGCAGGCGCCTGTAGTCCCAGCTACTCAGGAGGCTGAGGCAAGAGAATCGCTTAAGCTCAGGAGTTGAAGGTTGCTGTGAGCTGTGACAACATGGCACTCTACCCAGGGCGATAGCTTGAGGCTCAGTCTCAAAAAAAAAAAAAAAAAGTTGTTTCTTTAGAAACTTTATTACTTTTATTTTTTAATCAAATTCTCTGTCAGCAGTATCATAGAAACTCAATTTATCAACTAAAATACTCTTCTTACTCGGGTGGCACCTGTGACTCAGTGAGTAGGGCACCAGCCCTATATACCAAGAGTGGTGAGTTCGAACTCAGCCCTAGCCAAACTGCAACAAAAAATAGCCGGGTGTTGTCTCGGGCACCTGTAATCCCAGCTACTTGGGAGGCTGAGGCAGGAGAATCGCCTAAGCCCAAGAGCTGGAGGTTGCTGTGAGCTATGATGTCACCACACTCTACCAAGGGTGATAAAGTAAGACTCTGTGTCTAAAATAAATAAATAAATAAATAACTCTACTGACTCTAAAAGTCCCTTTACTTTCATTAAGTGTGCTTTGGCTCCATTGACATCAGCCCTTTCCTTACTTACCAATTAGTGGTTTCTCCTGCCACTCAGTTCACTAGTTTTTAAGAATATAAGTAGGGCGGTGCCTGCAGCTCAGTGAGTAGGGTGCCAGCCCCATATGCCGGAGGTAGCGGGTTCAAACCCAGCTGTGGCCAAAAACTGCAAAAAAAAAAAAAAAAAAGAATACAAGTAATACCAGCAATAAACTCATATAGTATTACCTCACAAATGTCTTCATCGTCATGGGAAAGAAATTAGGAGCAGATCCTACCTACTCTTATTTTAGGCCTGCTTCCTAACACAATCCAACAACATACCATTATCCACTGGAATGACAGCTGTCATTACATTTATGTATCTTTCATGTTTACAGAAGTGAAATTTCCCCTGGAACATTATACACTGGAACTGCAAGATCATAGAGTTGCACTTAATGGGATGCCTTCTGGGAAAGTGGCTTTACTGGATGAGAAAACAGCCATGGTGACTGCCTTCCAACTGGGCCAAACTAATCTTGTCTTTGTCCATAAAAGTATCCTTTTTTTCATGATTTAGCTGGCAATCTACATTTCCCTGAGCATGCTAAGCATAGTCTTTGGTAAAACAGTTTATTAAGAGTGATTATAGGCTCGGCGCCTGTGGCTCAGTGGGCTAAGGCGCCAGCCACGTACACCTGAGCTGGCAGGTTTGAATCCAGCCCGGGCCTGCCAAACAACAATGATGGCTGCAACCAAAAAATGGCCGGGTGTTGTGGCGGGCGCCTGTAGTCCCAGCTACTTGGGAGGCAGAGGCAAGAGACTCTCTTGAGGTCAGGAATTGGAGGTTGCTGTGAGCTGTGATGCCACAGCACTCTATCCAGGGTGACAGCTTGAGGCTCTGTCTCAAAAAAAAGAAGAGCAAGGGTCCTTATCTAACAAAAGCAATCAATGTAACCTGTACCCTCAATGATTCCCACACCCAAAAAAAAAGAAAAGAAAGAAAAAGAGGGCTCGGCATCTGTGGTTCAATGGGCTAAGGCGCCAGCCATATACACCTGAGCTGGCGTGTTCAAATCCAGCCCGGGCCCGCCAAACAACAATGACGGCTACAATCAAAAAATGGCTGGGGTTGTGGCGGGCACCCGTGGTCCCAGCTACTTGGGAGGTGGAGGCAAGAGACTTGCTTGAGCCCAGGAATTGGAGGTTGCTGTGAGCTGTGATGTCGCGGCACTCTACCAAGGGTGACGGCTTGATGCTCTGTCTTAAAAAAAAAAAAGAAAGAAAGAAAAAGAGCAAGGACTATGTTAACCAGTTTGATGAAAATATTTCAGTATTCTTTTCTGTAAATCAATTCTGCCTTATCACGGACGGGTGGGGGGGGGAAATAATGTAATGAAGAATAATAAAATACATGTATTTAAAAAAAAAAATTCAATTCTCATGAGATAATAAAGCCTAAATGAACAATAAAAAAAAAAAAAAAGAAAGAAAATATTTCAAATTGTATATAAAACCAGCACGTTGTACCCCATGATTGCATTAATGTACACAGCTATGATTTAATAAAAATAAATAAATAAATAAAAAGAAAAAAAAAAAGAAAAAGAGCAAGGAAGGAAGTGAGACTGAAGTGTGGTGAATTGGGAGAAAGTGGCAGAAAAAGTATTGTAAGGCCAGTGCGCTTACTCTGAATAAGGATCTGTCAGGTTTGAAAGGTACAGAATTTCTTATAGAATAGTGTTATTATAGTAAGCTGTTATATAGTTTGTCTAATATATATTTAGGAGAGTTGTTAATCAAAGTTATTTGTTCTTTAGTTATCTTAATAACAAAATTAAGTTATTCAGTATTTATTGAGTCCCATCTGTGTGTCAGGCACTTCCCTCAATTCTCCAGGCAGACATAAATGACTTTTTCCATATTCTCAGTTCAATATTGTTATTTCCTCCAAAGTAACAAATATTAAAATGTATCATATTTATCTATTTATGTGTATTTCTTTTTTTTGAGACAGAGCCTCAAGCTATCGCCCTGGGTAGAGTGCCGTGGTGTCACAGCTCACAGCAACCTCCAACTCCTGGGCTCAAGCGAGTCTCCTTCCTCTGCCTTCCAAGTAGCTAGGAATACAGGCGCCTGCCACAATGCCCGGCCATTTTTTTTTTGGTTGCAGCCGTCATTGTTTTTTGGCGGGCCCCGGGCTGGATTCGAATCCGCCAGCTCAGGTGTGCATGGCTGGCACCTTAGCTGCTTGAGCCACAGGTGCCGAGCCTATGTATATGTATTTCTTGAGGATGTGGTTGGTGAATATTCATAATTTGTCCCAACATATAGCACAGGGCAAGTGGCACCGTTCATGGAGATAAGAGAATATAGGAGAAGGAGAAGTTTTCAGGGACAAGGTAATGAGTTCAGTTTCACATTAACTTGAAGCACTTATGAGATAGATACCCAAGTATAATTTTCATGATGCTTTTGAAGTAGAAAGATTGAAGATGGAGATAGATATTTGAAAGTTATCAGTTTATAGCTATTTTTCTTTTTGAGACGGAACCAGCTGTCACCCTGGATAGAGTGCTGTGGCATCACAGCTCACAGCAACCTCCAATTCCTGGGCTCAAGCGAGTCTCTTGCCTCTGCCTCCCAAGTAGCTGGGACTACAGGTGCCCTCCACAACGCCCGGCCATTTTTTTTTTTTTGGTTGCAGCCGTCATTGTTGTTTGGTGGGTCCGGGCTGGATTCGAACCCGCCAGCTCAGGTGTACATGGCTGGCGCCTTAGCCCGCTGAGCCACAGGCGCCAAGCCAGAAAGTTATCAGTTTATAGACAGGTGATAGCTGAAGCTGTGGTAGATGTATTCACCTAGTGACAGTACATAGACTGAGAAGAAAAATTGGCCAAGACAGTTATGGTTCATATGGAAGAAAAGGAACTCTAAAAGATGTCCAGAAAGAATACTTAAAAAGTAGTAGGAAAACCAGAGAGTAAAATTTCCTGGTAACCAACCGTGGGATTCACAAAGAAGAGAGTATACCCCAAGTGAAATATGCAAGTGCTGTCAAGAGAGGTAAGGCCTGGAAGCCTGCAGTAATTAGGAGGTCTTGGGTTACTTTGTCAGTGAAACCGCTTGGTTTTGAAAAGAAGAGAAATACAAGGCAGAAGTTTGAAAAAGACATAAGGAGAACTTGAACATTTCTGTAAGTTAAACAGAGAGAGATGGTAGAGATATGATAGAAAAGAGAGGCAGGGCAGAGCCTGTGGCTCAGTGGGTAGGGCGCTGGCCCCATATACTGAGGGTGGAGGGTTCGAACCTGGCCTTGGCCAAACTGCAACAACAAAAAAAATAGCTGGGCATTGTAGCAGGTGCCAGGTGCCCATAGTGAGTAGGTCACTGGCCCCATATACTGAGGGCAAGAGGTTTGAACCTGGCCCCGGCCAAACTGCAACAAAAATTAAACAAAAAAATAGCTGGGCATTGTGGCGGGTGCCTGTAGTCCCAGCTATTCAGGAGAGGCAAGAGAATCGCCTAAGCCCAAGAGCTACAGGTTGCTGTGAGCTGTGATGGCACAGAACTCTACAGAGGGTGGCAAAGTGAGACTCTATCTCTAAACAAATAATAACAATAAAATAAAAAAGAAAAGAAAAGAGAGTCAGTTGACGGACCAAGTTTTATGAGAGGCAGAAGAAAAATGACATGCAGAACTTGAGTGGAATGATCAGATTAAAGGAAGGATATATTATTCTGATATGGGAGGAATGGATTGGTTTAGAGACCCATTGAGATGATTCCTCATCTGAAAAATAAAGAGACGATTGTATATATATTTCTGCATCTTTTTCTAGCTCTTCTTCTTTTTCTTTTTTTCTGGATCAGGGGCAAGATCTTGTTTTGTAACCCAGCTTGAGTGCAACAGCAAAATCATACCCTGAATTCCTGGGGTCAGTTTTTTTTTTTTTTTTTTTTTTGTGGTTTTTGACTGGCGCTGGGTTTGAACCCGCCACCTCCGACTATGGGGCCAGCGCCCTACTCTTTTGAGCCACCGGCGCCGCCCAGGTCAAACAATCTTTCCACTTCAACTTCCTCTAACCTATAGCTAAAACTACAGGCTCATCTACCATGTCTGGATAATTTAAAAAAAAATTTTTTTTAAAAATGCTATACCTGCCTTAACCTTCAGCAAGGACCACTCTGATTAGTCCAATAGCCATTAACATCAAGGCAAAACCCTCAACCAGCAAGGCTTAGTATGGTGGCTCATACCTGTAATCCTAGCACTCTGGGAGGCCAAGGCGGGTGCATTGCTTGAGCTCAGGAGTTTGAGACCTTCCTGAGCAAAAGCGAGACCCCATCTCTATCAAAAATAGAAAAAACTTCCTGGGTGTTGTGGTGGGCACCTGTAGTCCCAACTACTTGGGAGTCGAAGGCAAGAGAATAGCTTAAGCCTAAGAGTTTGAGGTTGCTGTGAGCTACAATGCCACAGTACTCTACCCAAGATGAAAAAGTGAGACTGAGACTATCTCAAAAAAAAAAAGGCCCTCTGGGGCGGCGCCTGTGGCTCAAAGGAGTAGGGTGCCAGCCCCATATGCCGGAGGTGGCGGGTTCAAACCCAGCCCTGGCCAAAAACTGCAAAAAAAAAGAAAGAAAGAAAAAAGAAAAAGGCCCTCCACCAGCAAAATGATTACAATTTACTGAAGGCTCAGATGAACATTAGAATTTTTTTAGCAATAAAGTAGTTTTAAGTTTAAATGAATACATAAATAACCTTTTGTAGAGACAAGGTCTCACTTTCTTTCTTCTTTTTTTTTTTTGTAGAGACAGTCTCACTTTATCGCCCTTGGTAGAGTGCCATGGCATCACACAGCTCACAGCAAGCTCCAACTCCGGGGCTTAGGTGATTCTCTTACCTCAGCCTCCTGAGTAGCTGGGACTATAGGCATCCGCCACAATGCCTGGCTATTTTTCTGTTTTGCAGTTTGGCTGAGGCCGGGTTTGAACCTGCCATCTTTGGTATATGGGGCCGGCACCCTACTCGATGAGCCACAGGTGCCACCCTTTTTTTTTTTTTTTTGGTAGAGACAGAGTCTTACTTTATCGCCCTCGGTAGAGTGCTGTGGCATCACACAACTCACAGCAACCTCCAACTCCAGGGCTTAGGCGATTCTCTTGCCTCAGCCTCCTGAGTAGCTGGGACCACAGGCACCCGCCACAACGCCCGGCTGTTTTTTTGTTGCAGTTTGGGCAGGGCCGGGCTTGAACTCACCACCCTTGGTATATGGGGCTGGCGCCCTACCCACTGAACCACAGGCGCCGCCCTTTTTTTTTTTTTTAATGGAGACTTTTTTCTTTGTTGAGAAACTTAAGACTTAGGTACATCAAAGTTAACACTGCCTGGGCCATGGTAGAACCCAGAGAATATATGTGTATAATTGAAAAATTCTAGGTACTTTGATAATTTGACTTTCTGTTTTTTGAGACAGAGTCTCACTTTCTTGCCCCCCGGAAGAGTGCCGTGGCGTCACAGCTCACAGCAACCTCAAACTCTTGGGCTCAAGTGATTCTCTGCCTCAGCTCCCCGGGTAGCTGGGACTACAGGTGCACGCCACAATGCCCAGCTGTTTTTAGAGATAGGGTCTCGCTGTGGCTCAGGCTGGTCTCCAAATTGTGAACTCAGGCAATCCGCCCGCCTCCACCTCCCAGAGTGTTGGGGTTATAGGCCTGAGCCACTGCACCAGGCTAGGATCTCACTTTGTTTGCTCTCCTCTTGCCTCAGTCCTCCTACCTCTGCCTCAGAAAGTGCTGGCATTATAGGCATGAGCCATCATATTCTACCCCTTTTAGCTCTTATGTTTTATAAATATTATATTAAAAGTACATATCAGAACCAAACTAGTTTGGTGCAGGATTGCCTATACAGTCTAGAAAATTTGGTTTAGGGCAGCGCCTGTGGTTCAATGGGTAGGATGCCAGCCCCATATACAAAGGCTGGCCTAAGCCCAGGAACTGAAGGTTGCTGTGAGCTGTGTGATGCCACTGCACTCCACCGAGGGCGATAAAGTGAGACTCTGTCTCTACAAAAAAAAAAAAGGTTTGTTTTAATGAATAGACAAAAGGGCGGCGCCTATAGCTCAGTCGGTTAAGTCACCCCATATACCAAAGGTGGCGGGTTCAAACCCTGCCCTGCCAAACTGCAACAAAAATCCGAGCATTGTGGTGGGTGCCTCTAGTCCCAGCTGCTCCAGAGACTGAGACAAGAGAATCAACTAAGCCCAGGTTTTGGAGGTTGCTGTGAGCTGTGTGACGCCATGGCACTCCACTGAGGGCGATAAAGTAAGACACTGTCTCTACAAAAAAAAAAAAAAAAAATGAATAGATAAACATAATCTTTAATTAGTATAATAATTAATATCAGTAATTTATTTGTTGTACATGAGGCAGCTTTAAAAGTTTGATCCCCCAAGCAAATTAAATATTATTTTACTTCCATTATTTCTATAGATAGTGTAGTGATAAATTATAGTCTAGTTCCCATTTTCCTTATGTATTGTGACTTTGGTGGCGGCTTTTGGGACACCTTATATTTTGTTTTGTTTTGTTTTGAGACAGAGTCTCACATGTTGCCCCCTGGTGGAGTGTCATGGGGTCATAGCTCACAGCAACCTCAAACTCTTGGGCTCAAGCTATTCTCTTGCCTCAGCTTCCCAAGTAGCTGGGACTATAGGCGCCCGCCAGAATGCCCAGCTATCTTTTTTTGTTCTTGTTGTTATTGTTGTCGTCGTTGTTTAGCAAACCCGGGCCAGGTCCGAATACACCTGCCTCAGTGTATAGGGCCGGCGCCCTAACAATTGAGCTACGGGTGCCGAGCCTATATTTTGAAATAATGAGTGTTTTCTCTATAGTCATTTCAGTTACATATTTCTCAGAGCAGCTGTAATTTATTCTTAGTTTTTGGATGTGGTATATTTTTGAGAGGTAGGCGGTAGTTGATAGTATAAGTGACCTAGAAGTATCTTTGGTGGCAAACAGAAAACATTTTATTATTTATTTATTTATTTATTTGAGACAGTGCCTCAAGTTGTCACCCTGGATAGAGTGCTGTGGCATCACAGGTCACACAACCTCCAATTCCTGGGCTCAAGCGAGTCTCCTGCCTCCACCTCCCAAGTAGCTGGGACTACAGGCGCCTGCCACAACGCCCGGCCATTTTTTGGTTGCAGCTGTCAATTTTGTTTGGCGGGCCCCGGGCTGGATTCGAACCCGCCAGCTTAGGTGTACGTGGCTGGCGCCTTAGCCCGTTGAGCCACAGGCACTGACCCTATGTTGGATACTTTATTTCCAATTTTTCTCCAGAATATAGATACTATGATGAGCATCTTTATGCATGTGGCTTTTTATTTTCTCTTGAATTACTTCCATGATAAACAAATTCAAAGAAAATATTATAACATTGTTGGCTTAAAGAATGTGAGCATTTTTATGATTCCTGATGAGTGCTGATAAATGATTTTTCAGTGACTTTTCTGATTCTAGTGCCTTGAATGGTATGTGAATACAGCAGGTTTTGTAATTTTACCTTTATCCCTTAAACAACGCGGAAGAATGCATTGTTTGGGTTCACCTTTCTTCCTTAGCAGTAAAAGGTGGACATTTTCAAACATGCTTGTGGAATATTTAGTCTTCCCTTCTGATGAATTATTCAACTTGAAACATTCAGTTTGAACATCATTTTTATAGGTAGACTGGGAGCAAATGTGTGAGTCAAAAATTAAGACATGGCTTTATTACCTTTGTGAAATGTCAAACACCCACTCATGCCTGAAACGTCGGTATTATTGTGTGGATTAACTGTGGTGTGCCAGCTTACCTGTCAGCTATTTTCATTTTAAGCTTTACAATAGCCTCTTCTGGATGTTGTCTTGATTATCATCACCTCTCTCAAGTGTAGGGCTTAGTACTGAATTCAAAGTCTAGTCTTGGGCCAACCAGCTCGGAGAATATGGAGCTATATGGAGGCCGTGACCCCAGGGCTTCCTCAGCCTCTGAGATGCTCACAGCCTTGCCCCAACTATGAACTGTGAACTTAGATGAACAGGGGAGAGTTGAAGTTTTCCAATTTTAAATTTCTAAATTTGGTAAGCCTAAAAACAGGACTTTATATTTCTCTCTGTTATGCTCTAACCAGAAAGAAACCCCCCCACTTTTTTTTTTTTACTTTGTTCTGGTTTTCAGAAAGAAGAAATTAAGAAGAATATATTCATCATATTTTATCAAGGCGAGCAGCTCAGGAAGAAAATCAAGAAGATCTGTGATGGGTAAGAAGGACAGTTCATGGCCCTTTCATTCGTGATTTGGGTCAGAATTAGGTAAAAAGGACATGCCGTGCAAATACACATGTATGGGGCTTCTTTAAGATTGCTTAGGGTTTTAGGATAACTTCCCCACATCATGCTTTGATATGATGTTGTTAAAAACGCACCTAATTTTTAATCGTAGTGAGAATATGAACAGAGAGAACTTGAATAAGCCAAATTTCAAGGTCACTGGAAGGAGCCGTGTTGGCGACTGCAGTTTATCCCTTCCCCCCTCTTCTGCTGCTAAGGAGCAGATAAACTCATGGCTGAGTCCCTGGTTTTAGAGAATCGTGGTCTACGCAGCCTCTTAGAAGCAGAAATTGCTCAGCACGGAGGATCTTAGTAGTTTCTGGGAGGAAGAAGGGGCGAGTCGGGCCTGCCGTCTGTTTACCTACCAGCTCACAGGCGTCACAGTTTGGATGCCGCTCATTCACTAACAGAACTGCAGCTTCGGTTCATAGCACTAGCAAGCTAGTGACATTCTGGGGCTCTCTAGCACTAGGACCATTTTCTGGTCGCCAAAGAGGCAGTCATTCTAGGCGAGGGTCTAACCAAAGTCAGCCCATGACGGCTCGGCAGAAATGGGTGTGCAGGGTGCTCGGCAGCAATAACCCACGTGTGTCCTTCGGAACATCTCAAACCCAGGTTTCGAGCCACCGTCTACCCTTGCCCAGAGCCTGCGGCGGAGCGCAGGGAGATGCTGGCGGGTGTCAACATGCGGCTGGAAGATCTAATCACCGTAAGTGAGGGGTCAGGCGGGTGATCTGGTGGGGGCTGCACATGGGCTGTTTCCATCTCAGTCCTGTCCGCTCCGGGGCCTTCGCTCGGAGGCCGGCTCGCGTGTTTGCTACACCCTTCTGACTGTGGCTATGGAAGATTTCGCAATTAGAAAACCGATCGATAAGTTAAAAATGACGATTTTTGCATGTCAGGAATGCTTTTGAATTGACCACAGTCCCAGTCAGCCTCCAGGTGCCTCCTCCATCTGATAAAAGATGCCTTTTATAGCCAGCTTCTGGCCAGACCAAATCTATGACACAACTCACCAGCCAACTTAGTTGAACAACCAGTTCGACCGATTCTTTTCCCACTGAATTGCCTGGTTGTTTAAGCCGAATGATTAATTCTATAAAAGCAGAGTGAGCGTAGTTGCACCCTGTGAACAGCTTCATCTTCATTTCCACTGTAGAGTCTGTCCTCATCCGGGGCACCGCTCAGCACTTGCACGGTCAGAACACTTTCTTCAATCACGGCAGCTCTGAGAGTGGTCACTGAAATGAGCTGGGCCTCCGTCCCATGGCAGTTTCTCAGTGAGGTCCGTAGAACTTTCTGTCGTGACAGAACGTCACGTAGCCTGTGCTGTCCAATGTGGCAGCCTCGAGTGGCAGTTGAGTGCTTGAAACATGCCTAGTGCCACCAAAGAACTGAATTTGTATTTCATGTTAGTTAAACTTAAATTTTAGTAGCTGCGTTTGGCTATTGTATAAGTCAGCACAGTTTTACACCCTCAACCAGGGTGTGTGGAAATTAAGGTTGTGTGTATGTGCGTGTCTCTGACAACTCTCAGGCGAGCAGACGGTTTCATCTTCCCAGAAAAATCTGTGTTTAGTTTCTCTTTTATTTTTTTTGAGACAGAGCCTCAAGCTGTCACCCTGGATAGTGCTGTGGCATCACAGCTCACGGCAACCTTCCAATTCCTGGGCTCAAGCGAGTCTCCTGTCTCCGTCTCCCAAGTAGCTGGGACTATAGGCGCCCGCCACAACGCCCGGCTATTTTTTGGTTGCAGCCATCATTGTTGTTTGGCAGGCCCGGGCTGGATTCGAACCCGCCAGCTCAGGTGTATGTGGCTGGCGCCTTAGCTCATTGAGCCACAGGCGCCGCCCTGAATTTAGTTTCTTTAATCCTCCTATTCATTCTTTGTCATTTGTTAGGAAGACTGCGTTTCCTTACAGCAATTACCCTTGAGGTCCTTTTCCCAGATCCTCCATGCTAGACTTTATGGAAACTTCATAGAGGATGGAAAAGAAATGCCTTTAAACTCACAGTTGGTATAGCTTGGGGGACGCTCATATTTGGGGGGCTTCAAGCGGTGAAATTGAGCAGCTTCCCCAGGGGCGACTTCATCCCTCACCAAAGATAAGTCTTAAATCCCGGCCGAAGCTCAGGCTATTTATTGCACAGCGGTCTTGCAAGACAGATACCGTGTGACAGGAGCAGGCTGGTGGCTTGGGCCACGTACAGTCAGGAGTCAGGTGACCAACTGACCAGGAGGGTCTGGAGACCATTTTCAAGGAGGATTCTTTGCCTTTTTATACCTGTATTCAGTTCAGATCTGTTACCATGTGTCCCTTTTATTAAGGGACTTTTAAGATACTCTTATAAGGGTAAGCTTTGTTTTAAACTTTCTGAGATTTGCATCTGAGCTGATGTAGCCTTGTCTCCTGGAAATCCCTAACCTGGGACTGGAGATCAATAGGCCATGTTGTATCAGGCTACTAAGTGACAGGTTGTGTCAGGCTTGTAAGTCACTGGAGTGGGTGGGCCTTGTGGCTGTCATTAAACCTTACGGCTACAATATGTCTCTTATAATATACTATGGTCACCACAGGTGTGGTTATTACATACATGGTTATTGTATCATCCAAACCTAAAAACTAATTCCATTAAGTAAATTCTATGTGGGCCACAGCACTCATTAACTCACCTGTCATTTATTGGAGAGATTATGTAATATATTTTGGCAAATGTATTAATTTCTTAGGGCTGCTGTAACAAATTACGTGACTTAGTTTCTCTTGTGGTTCTGAGGCTGGGTGATGTGATGAGGGTGTTGGCAGAGCCATGCTCCCTCTGAAGACGAAGGGGGGGATCCTTCCCCACCTTTTCCGAGCTGTGGCATTTCCCGACGTGTAGACATGTCCCTCTCTCCTCTGCCTCCCTAGCCATGTGGTGGTCTTTTTTTTTTTTTTTTTTTTTGAGACAGAGCCTCAAGCTGTCACCCTGGATAGAGTGCCGTGGCATCACAGCTCACAGCAACCTCCAATTCCTGGGCTCAAGCGAGTCTCTTGCCTCCGCCTCTCAAGTAGCTGGGACTGC
>CAUYRH010114508.1:0-28006 GCA_963574655.1 Perodicticus potto | reverse complement strand
AGGAACCCATACACCTATATATACCCTGAGGCTAAAGGCCTAAAGGAGGAGACGGGGAAAGACCAGGAGAGGAATGGAGAGAGCTTCTCTCTCCCCACTTGAATTCTCTCCCTCTACCAGGAGCTTTAGTGTTTTCTGTATTCTTTTCTGTAAATAAATTCTGTCTTACCACTGGGGGGTGGGGGGGGGGAGAACAATGTAATGAAGAATAATAAAATACATGTATTTTAAAAAAAAGAAGTTAAAAATCAAATATATTTATAGTAGAAAGGGCCTATTTATGTGGCATAATCTCAGAAGACTCAGGAGCTCACAACTCCCCCTGTATCTTAACACATTTTAAACATGTTTTCTGTCTGCTTACTGGTACTTGAAATTTCAAAATTACAACCAATTTCTTAGGGTTAAAACTTTTTGTCTCTTTAAAATGCAAAAACATTTCTACAAGTAATAACACATTGGGTTACCTGTAATTCATTCATGCCATTGGAAGAATTTAACAGATCCTATTCTACAAGTGGGTTTTATACCTTGGATAAGGCAGAGATCATAGTGATAGAGGGTTCCTCAGGTCTAAGTAACATGAGGATGTGATTGCTCAAAGAATCGCAGTAGTACACTGTGATCGGGTAGTTTACTGGCAGGAGATGCAGACTGTTAGCCTGCTCAGTGCGAGGTGTGAGTTACTCATCATTTAACAAGGAGATATAATAGTGGGTGATTACATTGCAAAACACTGTAACTTCAGTAGGACACTATTTAGATGAGTTTGTTTGAATAGGTTTGACATTTTTCATTCGACACTAGTGTTTTTATCCATGTAGGATTAGTATGATTTTTGAAACCCATCTTTAAGCCCAGCCTCCGTACTAGTCACCTTTCTACATTTGATTCTGTGTAATACAAGATGAATAACCAGAGGCAGGATCAGCACAGTTGGCCATGATATAAAGTCCCACAGCACTGTGACTCAACAGAAACTGGAAAATGTGGCAGGAACATATATATTTGCCATTTTTCTCTTGACTTATTATTTTGTGTATCTGTTTAGGCTTTAACTAGCCAACTAAACACTCATGCTTTGGACACCTGTTATGTGCAAGGCACCATGGAAGGTACTGGGGGAAAGTACTTCTCATATCTAAAAATGGGTGAAGCAGTGATACAGTGTCCAGAGTCAGCAGATGGTATTTGATGTTCTCAGCTGCAGTCTAAGGACCTTGAGTCCTATGATGGACTTTTCACAGTGGCTTGTAACGCAACTTGTCCTACCTGAGCACAATTTTAGCTCTTCTGCTACTCAGCAGAATATTATTTGCAAGTAAATTTGAAAGGAAAATATTATCTGAATGTCATATAAATTTTTCTTTAGATAGTTGAGTTTTTATTCCTTTTAAAAATACTCTTAAGAATTTTAAATTAACGTCAAAACTTTGTGGTTGTTAGGGTTTTAAATATATCAATCTGGGATGGAGTAGTTGCAGGAGTTTGCAACTGTGGAATGAATTAATAAATGAATAAACCAAAAGCATTCTCCAAAGATGACTTCTGTTCTGAATTACTGAACAGTAACCTAAAAGTTAAAACTTTACTATGGTAAGGGAAACAAATTTCTGAAGATTAAAAAAATAAAAACAATATGGAGCACATGAGTCAAGGGTTATTTAATGTTTTACTAAGTCAGTTGGGATGTGACTGGAGAGCTAGCATGAGTAGGCATTTAACAAAAACAGTTAATTGCTGTCTAATCATGCTTGCAGTGGAACTGATACATTGGCAAGTGTCATAATTAGGCCAAGGGTAATGGGTTGGATTAAATACATTCTCTTATGTGGGTATTATTACTAATACATTTGCAGCCTTAGGATGGGAAGAAGTTGTGGGCATGTTTATAGTTCCTCAATTTAGTTTTGCTTATTGAAATCAATTTAAATTGAAATTAGATAAGTCACAGATATTCTTCCAGCACTGTCTCTCATTGTGAAGTTTATATAGAACTTCATATTAGTTTGAATTTCAAAGAATATGTTGATTTATGTAGCAGTAGACCCCCCCAAAACCCACTTGTTGGCATGTGGCCAACCGTAGCTGGTTATTTAAAAGTAAGGTGTTGTACACTTGGTGTACAGAAACTTCCTTCACTTGTGGATACAGCAATGTCTTTGGACACATTTCCTGTTTAAGGTTGGAATTGTCAACATGTTGAATGGTGACAAAATTTCCACTTGGTACCAGAGTGTCCTTAAGACCCTGGTACCCAGGGAACCATGGTCATAGGTGCATCAGTAAGCAAGTATTTGAGGCTAACTTCTTTGTAGACTTTTGTACATACATCTTCAAAGTTGGCTTTGCATTTCTGAATCCTCAAGCTATTGTAATACTTTTAGTTACAAACAGTAAGGTAGTCAAATAGACTTGACAATCCTGGAGAAGGTTTATGAGGGCTAGTCACCTGGCAATATTATGAAGGAGCTAAATGGTAATGATAACTGCATGGAAGCAAACATTTTTAAATGATTACTCAAGGTGTAGCTGACAGCTGTTTGGGAAAAGAACAGCTGGACAAAAGAAAGGTAAAATGATCCCTTTGTGCAGAAAGCAGCTCAATGAAGTAGATCCTGTCGCTCTCATGAACGTGAAGACAAATGTCTTCCAGCTTGCTCTGTACAAGTTTTCTTGTCCTCTACCCCATTATTACTCAGGCTTGAAAACCTGATATACCACTAGTCCCAGGACAGAAAATACTCTGTTGCACACATCAAAGGCAGGGAGACGGCTGATATTTTGACTTTGCATTTGTGTCTGTTTCACCAAGAGTAAGCCATCTTGACAGGACTGATCGTTTAAAAACAAAAGATGCCAATCAGCTAATGATGCTTTTATCTGTTCCATGCTTGACCACCTCCTTAATTTGACATAATTCACACACACCAGACACTCATTTATGTGTCAGTTCAGTAGACCTGGTTCCTGATGTTGACCGCCTCTGTATATGGGTCAGTTTGTTAACATCCCTTGGGTGGTCAGCTTACAGAGGTTCTATCTTATTGGGAGAACTTGAGAAGGAAAGGATATTATCTTCATTCTAGTTAGCAAATATATATGTAGTAACAATCTGATTTACAAATGCACCAAGTTTAATAAAATACACGTCTTATTTTAAACAATCTGGAAAGATGAGCTACTGCAAAAGCAAAGAGCCAAAACCTCGTGTTTTTATTCCAAGGCAGGTAAGAGCTGGATGAATTATTGCAGTGTTCTTAAGGGGAGAGAAGAAAAATATGTTTAGAATAGATTGTCTTTTTACTGACTCACCTATTCTCAAACAGTAGCTTTATCCAAAGTTTCCAATGCCTTCCTGAAAAAAAGTAGACCCAAGATAGTATACTTCTTCCTAGGTTTCATAGGAAGAGTGTTTATAATAGTAGATATGTGCTACAAATTAAAGTAGGAGGGAAAAACAGCCATGGCAAATACTTATTTTCATGATGATTTGATGAATGCCACTTTATTGAGTGTTTGTCACCAAGTTGCACTTGCAATGGGACATGTCTAGTGAGATATAATGTTGCTGTCACAGAATTTCCTTATGAGCTTAGGTCTCCTCCTGAATGCCTGGGAGGTAAAAATCTACATTATTTTACTAATCAACTGTATCACTTTAGGCAAGTCAACTTTTAGATCTATAAAATGGGGTTGTCCCTGATAAGGTGACTTTTCAATAGGAAGTGCGAGGAATTTAGATATCATTCAGGAGAAAATTGGAATCTACAGAAGATTTTTGAGTCCTGATATGATGAAGTTTCATTTTTGGGGGGCAATTTTTGGCCAAGGCTGGGTTTGAACCCACCCCCTCTGGCATCTGGGGCCGGCCCCTACTCCTTTGAGCCACAAGTGCCCCCCTGAAGTTTTATTTTTTTCAGTACTATTAAGTAGTTTCATTGACTCTGCAATGATTCTGAGGAATTAAATGCCTTATTGGGAAAAACTGGAAGAAACGTTTTTTTCCCACACAGGTTAGACAATTTAATCTATCTCTGAGTAAAAGCATTACTGTCCCCTTTGGTTAAGTTTTCTTTTTAAATAAATAATTTTAATCTTAACTCACAACTTTACACACCCTTGCTTAGGACACATCTAATGCATAAAGTAATACCAACCCTTATCTCGGTAAGTTCCCTATTCTTTTAGGAATAAAGCCCTGGCAAAGAAAGATCCATTAGGAGATATTCATGTGACAGAACAGAAGAAAAACTCTTTGTCTTACTCCAGCAGGCAAAGGCAGCTAGGAGCCCAGGAAGTGGCATCAGATATGTAAATCAGTCCACTGCCAGATTTTATTGATTGAGTCAACCGAGCCTTTGCTGGCTGAGTGTACTGACTACCCAGCTGGAGGATTATCTGAGGACATCTTCTCACCTTTTCTCCTTGGCTTGGGCTTTGCGTCTCATTTCAGTCAGTATCAGGAGCGACCTAGGAAGGAGATGAAATGCAAATCAACCACTTTATCTCCCTAGCAATTTATATGAATTACTCAGTTGAGAGGAAAGCTTGAGATTGTTGACGTAAATTATGGTTTGGAATTTGTATATTTTAGACATCTATTTGTTTTCTCTATAACTACTAGTAATTGAAAGTTGACTGCAGAAAATAGAATAAAAGTATTCTTCTAAATACAATGGAAGCTGTTTTCACAGAGACGATTAGATGCTCTTCTGAGAACATTTCATGTAAGCAATGATTTGTTTTCAGAATATTAATGATGAGATGTTTTAGGATACAATTTGGAACTTTTCTTCCTAAAGGATTTCAGGTTATCCTTTGAGGAATCACAAAGAGAAGTTCCTTTTTTTTTTTTTTGAGACAGAGCTTTGTTATGTCACCCTCGGTAAAGTGCTGTGGTGTCACAGCTCACAGCAACCTCAAACTCTTGGGCTTAAGTGATTCTCTTGCCTCTGCCTCCCAAGTAGCTGGGACTACAGGCACCTGCCACAACACTTGGTTGTTTTTTTGTTGCAGTTGTCATTATTGTTTAGCTAGCCGGGCAGGGTTTGAACCACCAGCCTTGGTGTATGTGGCAGACGCCATAACCACTGTGCTATGGGTACCCAGCCAAGTTCCTTTTTTTGAAGCTAAATCACACTAGATAATCTTTTCATGAAGTGATCTATTAATTGATGAGAAACACAGAAATTTCTTATACTATCAGCTGAGCAAATATTTCCTTGGGGATTTTAGAGAAGTTGAATTATAGGATTTATAGTGTGTTTTGACCCTGAATTTATTTTACCTCAAATAAGTGTGTAATAAAGTTTTAATACTTATTTTACTTTATGATGGTAGAATGTTAATATTTTTACAGGAGTAATCCTGTTAAAAGCTTTGTACTTATCTTTTAGTACTTAATTTGAAAGAAAATTAAGAGCATGTAAAATTATAGAAAAATGGAGAAGCCTAGAAAAAAATACAGCGGAGAAACTTAGAGACAAAAAGAAAGATCAGAGTTCAAAACAATAATTACAAGTTTGAAAAGTGACCAATAAGAAACTAAATATTATGTTATACATACATATGTGGAAGAATAAATAAGGATTGCAAAAGTAAAATAGGGAAAAGGTGATTATATATAAATGGATGGGGGAATCTGGGATAAAAATGTGGATAAGACTGAGTGCCTGTTTTACTGGGATTACAATTTTTTGGGGAGATGAGAAGGTAGAAGACAATATAGGTAAATGATAAACTATAATTTAAGATAGAAAATAAGAAATTCTATGAGCTGAATAAAAAGTTAGAATGTTGGGGGAACTTAGGAAGTGGGGAAGAAGAGAGAAGGGAGAAGGGGAAATCAGGAAACCCAAAGAGGAGGGGCCCTGGAGTGAGCTTCTAGGCCTGGCAGGATTTTGATGGGGGAGGTAGCTTTAGAAGGCTTCTCTAATGGGAGGAAATATGTGGAAGGAAGGACATGTAGAGGGTGCTTAGACACATAATTCATACAGGTCAACAGGGGCTCATGAGGACGGGAACACCATGGAGGCAATGGCTATTGAGTTTGATGGGCTAGGATATGGGAAGACATGAACTCTAGGTTAGAGAAATGACCCCCTTCAGTAAGCAGGGGGGAAGCTGGCAAAGCCAGGTATTAACTAGTGTTGTACTTTTGGAAGATGATTCTAGAAATGATATTTAGGAAAAAGTGAGATGAGAATGACCAGAACTTCCATCCCTCCTCTGAGAGATGCAAAGGGAGTTTTGTGAGAATTTGGAGAAGATTCATTCAGTTCTTGGTGGGGCAGGTGGAGGAGAGGAGAGGAGGATGAAATGGAGCACAGAATATTTTTAAAGATGACATTTGGTAGTCCCTGGAGGGATAAATAAGCCTCTTCTGGTTCTCTTTGCTGTTGTGTTCCAATACCATGTGCCTTAGTGGGGCATTCCTCTTTGGGGAAAGGGGATGGAATCAGAGGTGTTTATGAAGATTTTCAAGAATTGCATTCATTCAACAGCTATTTATTTGGCATCCACTGTGTACCAAGCATTTTACCCAACTGGAGAATGGAGGGGGCTTGGAACAGAGATTTTCCTTCCTTCTACCATCTCTTGTGGTTGAGACTATGGCTCCCTGTCACTGGAAGTGTCATGTGAGTCTGTCTGTATGATATCTTCTTCCCAATGAGCCAGTTTAAGGATTTCTCACAACTACTTTTCTTGATGTTTATTTTGTGACAGATGATTCAAGAGAGCCGGTTTCTCATAGAAATGGCAGACACAGTCCATGAAAAAATTGTACAGTGTCAGAAAGCAGGTAATTGTTTTCTTTGGTGGGTTTTTAAAATATATTCTTTAGAAACCATAAATAATTCATGGAAGATTTTTTAAAAAGCTTTCCATTCTTTCTCTTACAATTAAAATACTTCATAGCATTGTTTAGCTATACTTTGTTTAGTATGGAAGCAACCTAAGTGATAATAGATGAATTTTACGTGTGTGTATGGGTTTGGGGCGGTGTCTGAAGATGTCTGGAGGGCTGGGAGTTTCTGAATTGACTTTAGTGGTTTGGGACGCTCTCAAAACCTTTTACTGCTGGCATGGAAGCTGTGTTTCCACATGGCGCTTTAAAACCCACTTTATTTCTACAAAGTGAACTATAATCCTACTACTCTTCTCGGCTTTTGTGTTATTTACTAGTCTTCATTTTGGGGTTTAGATGTGCACTTTCTTTATGGGCGAGATGAGTCACTTCTCTGTGAGTGCACTTCTGTTTATTTCTGTTTCCCTCCCTCCACTCCTCCACATACGCAGTGATGGTTGTGACGAGGAAGATGACAGGTGGCAATTCCTTAACATATATGCATATGATAGACTGAGCACACCTACTGTCTTACTTAGTCCTCATGACAACTCTGCAAGGTAATCATCATATCCAATTTATGAATGAGGTAGCTGAGATTCTGAGAGACTGAGTGAATTACCTGAGATCCCATATCAACCTGTGGTGAAGCTGACCTTCAAACCCAGACCAGACTTTTAAACTGTTGCTCTTCATGGACTGACCAGCATGCTTACATGTTTCAACTGACTGGAAGTACAAAAAATAATAATACCTAGTTCTTATGTGATGCCAGGCACTGGTATGAGAGCTATATATAGAGAGACTCATTGGATCTTCACGAAATCCCATGAGAGAAATGCTCTTGTTACCATCATTTCACTAGTGAGGAAACTGAAGCCCAGAGCGTCTCAGGGACTTGTTCAGACTCACATAGGAAGTAAGTGGTGGAGCCTGGCCCCACAGTTGTTCTCGTTACTATGTGCTGTGTTTGTGGTGTTAGCACCAGGAAGGTTAGTGTGGTTTTAGGCTGCCTTAATAAAGGCCTGGTAAGCAGAACCAGGAGAATGGTGGTAAATTTCCACCTTGTGTGGGCTGCTTCAGACCCACCTTGAGCAGTGTTCATGCCTGGATGCAGCTTCCCATAGTGCTCAGCTCCAGGAAGCCGGGCAGTGCAGCAGCCTGGACGCTGGCCTTAAAGAAGAGTCATTAGCAAGCTGACCCCTGTTAGAATGTTTAGTCTGGAGGAGCAAAGACTCGAGGAGGTTTTTCCAATATCTTTCTTCAAATATTTAAAATCCCACATTGTGGAAAAGAGATTAGACCTTGTTGGGTCTGTGGCCAGCTAGTACCAAGGAAGGAGATTTTGGCTCAGTATCAGTCAGGGCTCTCCAAAAGGGAATGTGATTTTCATTCCTGAGGTGCTAAGACAACGAAGGGGGGAAGAAACAGATGATGGTGATAGTTTTTATAGTATTCATACTTGATTGAATGGTTGGGCTAAAAATGCTTAAGGCCTTTCCCAGATCTGAAGCTCTTGGGTATTTCCAGGAATGCTACTTTTAAAAAAACGTTTTTATTTTAGTCAACATTACTAATCACCAGTGGTGGTCTCTGTGGGCCTCGGGGCCCACTGGTAAGCTACAGGGATGGCTCTCAGAGAGGAGTAAGACAGGTGCGCACACAGTTGCCACTCACACACCACACCAGTCACAAGCAGACCAGGGAGAGGACAAAGAAGGCAGAGGCAATCTTTTGGAAGAATTTACTTCTTTAATTCTTTATGTCTATATCTATGGATCCTGGGTGTTTAAAATGTAACTTAGGCTAATGCATTGATTGTTGTTGGTTTCCCTCTAAGGACATTGGTTTGGTGGAATGAGCAGAATGGAAAGGAAAATTCAATTTAGGGATTTAGGAATTATGAGAGGACAGGAACGTGAAATTATATTTTACTGGTAATATTTTTATAATAAAACCATTTTTCCCCCTGAAATGTATACTAAGATTTCTTCTTGATTCTTTTTTTCAAAGGGATGGAGTTCCACGAAGAACTTCATAATTTGGGGACAAAAGAAGGCTTGAAAGGAAGAAAACTCAACAAGGCTACTGAGAGCTTCGCTTGGAACATTACAGTATTGAAGGTAGAAGAAACATCAGTTGCCTTTTTACCTGTCTTTTCCTCTTCCTTGTCTTCCCAACATATAGAGAAGCATCACTAGTTGGATTTTAAGTAATGTGTGGCTCGGTCACCAGGTTCCAGCTCTCAGAAATGGGGAGATGCATACTGGGATTGCCATGCTTTTTCTCTTAATAGGGCCATGAGCTTTGTTGGGAATCAGGGTGCAGCCTGGGTGTGAGACCTCATTCCATTGCCTGGTGTTGTGTGTATGTGTTTTTACTCACATGGACACTTTTGTTCAAGTCCATATGGCTGTTATTATTTGCAGAAAGAATAATGCAAGATGTTGCTGGAGAAGGTTCTGACACAAGTGATATGGAAAAGGCTTGTGCTGCAGAATATCTAGGGCCATTTCAGATTTTTATTTTAAGAATAGTCCCTATAAAGTTTTATTATGAACTCATGTTGGATTTTATCAAGTGTTTTTTCTGCATCCATTGAAATGGTCACATGGTTTTGTTTATAATTCTGGTGTGCAGTGCATCACATTTATTGACTTGCTAGATATACTAAAGAGCATTTAGGCTCACATTTGTCTAATTATGAAACATGTAAGGCAGATAATAAAATATTGGTGAAAGAATAGTCCCTATAAAATGTATTTATAGGGACTATTTTAAGAATAGTCCCCATAAATACATTTCTTTTTGCAAATAGCTTTGGAAGTCAGTTTCTTGAGATTATGATTTGCTCTCTGGTGCAAATTAATTTTAGGTTTTTGAAGTAAAGATACAACTTGTTATATTTTCTTACATCAAAGGAGAGGATAATTTATTCTTGACAGTGATTTGAAAGACAAAAAGCCAATAAAAAATTAATAATTGCTGGCATTTAAAGAACACTTATTATGTGCCAGGAGGTGTTTTATGAGGTTCCTATGAATTACCAATTGCAGCACCAGGTATTGTTGTTTACAGATGGGAAAACAGAGGCATTGAATGAACACATATGTGTATTCTCCAGGGTCATTCAGCTAGTAAATAATAGTGCTGGAGTTTGAACATAGGCAGTCTGGCTCTAGAGCCTGTGTCTTTGACCTGCTCTGCAGAGATGTTGTTTATGTTTATGTGAAAGTGCTAGGTGAACTTTAAGATGTATTACAAATGTCTATTAAAATTTCGGTCCAGAGCCATTTGTTAAGCCCCTACTATGTACTGGGGTCTGTGATAGACATTGGGGATGCCTGGAGAACAAAAGAGATGCAGACCTTGACTCACAAAGTTAACAGTCTAAAGGTGGTGGGGGGAAGATGCGGCACACTTGCTTAGAGGGCAAGGATGAGCTTAGCACCTAGAGCATGATGTGGCAGTGTAAACCCTGACACAAAAAGCTTCTGTTCCGCAGACATGTATGTGGGCTTGTTAATGTGCTGATCGCTGAGAAAGGTGCTAGAGACACAGTTATCAAGAATGTTAGCTGGGCCTCCAGGACTAATCTACAAGGGGAGACAGACAATTACATTAACTAGTAATGGCCACTGGTTACTTAGCCCTTAATATGTGACCAGCACTCAAGGCTGTAGGTACTTTAGAAACATTTCCTGTCTTCCTTGCAATAGCTGTGGAACGCTGAACAACGCATGCTCATCCTGATAGGACTCTCAATATCACAGATGAGGGAATAGGGGAGTTTTAATTCATGCCTGGCGTCAAACGACTAGTAAATGACAGAGCTGAGATGTTCAACTCCTGCCAGTGGTTCTAACCATTACCCTGTCATGCCTCCTGTGAGCCTCAGTCCATGTGGTTGAGTCCCATGGAGTCCATGCAGCCTCGTGCAAGGATACAGGCTCTGTGTACAGTCCTCGTGATAGCACGACGTGATGTAGTCTCCCCCAGGGTGTCAATAATACCTATGTCCTGGCTTTTTGAAAATTAAACCAGATAATGCACACAAAAATTCTAAATCACAGTGCACGGAAACAGACAGTAGACACGTGAGCTACTGCTTTTTATTTTTCTGCCAGATGAGGATGAGCATTGGAGGAAAAAGGATTTTATTGTTATTTTCATTTGTTTCTTTGTTCTGAATTAAGCCCAAATAGTGTTTTCTGAGGTCTGTTTGTATGTTTATTTGGTTTAGTGATAGAAATGGATTGTCGGATGTGGCTGAGCTAAAGCTTTTCTAATTATTCCAAAACAAAGCTTTTGGTTCAGAATTGGCCTATTATCACAGCTCATGTATTTTAACTGCTGGCATCTCAACTTGAGCACTAGGAGCTTAGACAAGAATAGCGGACTTTTCTAGACTTCCAATATTTCCTTTCTCTTCCCCATTGAGTTCAGTGGGCCTGTTAATCAGGCATCCTTCCCCAAGAGCTGGATGTGACCTCCTTGGAATTTGAATCATTAGCTGAGAGACAGAGACTGGGTTCTGTGGGAGACTCTTTAGTCCAGTGGCATTGCTCAGAGAAGAGTTCTTCTATAAGAAGCTTCTTTAGTTCTTGTGTCTTAAATCTGGAGTGATTAGCTCCAACTTGGTTCTCCAGTCTTGTGGTTAATTTTCAGAACCCCTCAAAGTCTTTCAATAGGGCTGGGCATGGTGGCTCATGCCTATAGACCTGACACTCTGGGAGGCCAAGGCGGGTAGATAATCTGAGCTCACAGGTTCAACACCAGCCTGAGCAAGAGCAAGACCCCATCTCTAAAAATAGCTGGGTATTGTGGTGGGCACCTATTGTCCCAGCTAGTTGGGAGGCTGAGGCAAGAGAATCACTTGTGCCCAAGAGTTGGAGGTTGCTGTGAGCTGTGATACCACAGCACTCTACTGAGGGCAATAAAGTCAGACTCTGTCTCAAAAAAAAAAAAAAGGAAAGAAAAAAGACTTTCAATAAATGCCTTTGTTCTGCCATGAGTTCACTGTAGTCAATTACCTTGTATACAATTGGTTGAATTAGTAATAAATACCTGGTAAGACACAATTACTGAATTAGTAGGATATGGCAGAGTTCACCTATTAATTTCTGCGTGCCCACTGAACAAATTTCATTATACATGATTTAGATGAGTATTCCCCACTATCTAGAAGGGGACAGTGTGAATTAAACAATACTGGTTAAATACATGGGTTGACATTTCTATAACTATTTAATTCCAGTGTAATTTCCAACTAGTAAGGGAGGAACTGGAAAAAATGAGAAATGTGGCCTCCACAAAATGGTGGGTTGGCCACAGGGAGTGGTAGAAAGTGGCATTGGCTTTAAAGAAGATCAGGCTAATACTACAAAATACATTTTTTAGTTTGTGTTTTCTGCAGTATTACCTCGATCTGGTATTAAAAATGACAGAGAAGATGGAGAAAATTTTTCAAAGAGAAAGATGAATAGTTCTACAGTATAGTGAGTATGAATTATAATTGCAGTTCCTGCATTTTTTCCAGAGGTCTTATATCTTTTTCTTTAGGATCTGGCAAGGAGAAATCAAGATGTCTTGGAAGCTCCCACCCATGTTTTCCCTTAATTCATATTCTAGCACCATACATGAGTCCAGAGTAGGGATTTGCTTACCACATCTTTTGCATTTCTCCATACTTTACCACATGTCTACATCCAGTTGTAACAGTTTTCCTTTCTGTTTATTCCCTTTCCATTGTTGTACACAAATTTGACTTCCTTCAATAGCCACTTTGGTTTTTTTTTTTTTTTTTATGATATGATGGTGAATGTCTCAATGACTCAGTCCTCGGTACCTTTTCAAGATAATCATTGGACCAAGATAACTCTCACGCATTACTAATGCATCTGTCTTTTCTCCTAGATGTCCTTCAAATTTGAGTTTTATGTTTTAGTACATTTTTGCTGCTATAACAAAATACTTGGTAATTTATAAACAACAGAAATTTATTTTTCATGGAAATTTCTTTCTGGAGTCTGGGAAGTCCACTGCCCAGGTGCTGGCCGCTTTGGTATCTGGTGAAGGTCTCGTGTTTGCTTCCAAAATGATGCCTTGTTACTCTGAGGGGAGGAGCACTGTGTCCTCACAAGGGACAGGGGAATGAAAGGACAAAAGAGGACAAAAAGGCCTCGAAAGTTCTTCCCAGCCCTTTGATAAGGCGCCAATGCCATGTGCTCTAATCACTTCCTAAAGGCCCCACCTCTTGATACCATTTCACTGGGGATTAAGTCTGAACATGAATTTTGAATGACCACCCTAGGCTCGATTAGAAATCTAATGTGCTATGCATTGTGCCACAGAGCTGGCTCCAACCTAAATTTTGGAGGGGACACAAACATTCAAACACCATCAGTTTGGTTATCAACATTATATTAAAATCTCATGATGGGAATTTTTCTTGTTCTTTAAGGCTTTCAGAAAGAGATACTACAACTTCACTTACGTAGCCAACATATTATAGTAAAATGTTATTAGTTTTGGAAGTGTTTCATTCATGGCAATTTTGAAGATTTCTTGGGAGAGAGCTATGAACTCATGTTATATCATTGATAAAAATACTATTTATTTTGAATTGGAATTCATTTGAAATCTTAGACTCCATCCAGAGTGATTTGACTTTCTAAGTACAAAGAGAACTTCATTGTTAGGTTGTCACATCTATAAACCTGAAATTAGAAAGAACCCAAGAGTAGCATTTTAGTGAGTCTTCCCATTGTACAGCATATATTTCTAACTTGGTTTGTTGGCTATTTTAAGGAACTAAATTTCATTATCTTTACATTTTAAAAAGTTTTATGAAAAAATCAACTTTGGTAGGCAGGAGAAGTATCAAATAGATATATGTAAAAAATAGTATTGAAGATATACAATTAGTAAACATTTTTTTTCGAGACAGAGTCTTCCTATGTCACCCTCAGTAGAGTGTCATGGCATCACAGCTCAAGCCCAACCTCAAACTCTTGGGCTTAAGCAATTCTCTTGCCTCGGCTTCCCAAGTAGCTGGACCAAAGGTGCCTGCCACAATGCCCAGCTATTTTGCCAGCTTCGAACCTGCCACCCTTGGTCTATGCGGCTGGTGCCATAACCACTGTGCTATTAGCGCCAAGCCAGTAAACATTTTATTACAAAGGAAAAGCCATGAAGGAGGTGATCACCAGAGCTTAAAGAAGAAATGGAAGGCTTAAGAAGTGACTGCTTTCTTTTTCATGAATTTTATTGATTTCTAGTTGAATGACATGCAGTAAATTAAAGATGAATAAAACTATTACTCTATCAGTGGTCATTGCAGGTAAATATGTATTTATGCTTAACATGGATCGATTTCAACTTATACTTTAAATAATTCCAGTGTGCACCATAAAACTAGGCTTAACTTTTTTTTGCTTTTTAGCACTGCTTAAGCCTCTGCTTTTATATTAACCACATTTTCATTTTCCTTGGGAAGAACAGGTGCTGAAGCTTCTCACTTCTCCTTTGTGGGTTCTTGTGTGTTCTAACCCAGGTGGATTTCCTCACTGAATCCCCAGACTTCAGGCACTCGCAACTCTGGGGAATCCTGCCACATACAGGGAGTTATATGAATGTCAGTGTAGTAGCAGGCTTTCTAAGAGAGCTTGAAAACATGTTGGAAGTCTGTGCTCATTGCTGAGAGACAAGAGAAGAGGGAGACAAGTGGAAGGGTTAATGAGAAAAGAAGTATGAAGTGAGACATCCATTTCTGAAAGACTAAATGAGAGTGAGAATGAGCTACATTTGCCAGACCGGCCATAGATAGATGTTATTCTGAGATACTGTGTGTGGCTGGGGAGCTAGTTACTGGAGAGGATCAAACCAGGCTTCTCTGGTCTTCTGGCAGCCATAGTGACCATTCCCCTGGGGACTGTTGTGAGGGAATATAAGTACCAATGAGAACTTTTCCATTGTGCTTTCGGCAGCTGCTGCCCTTTGATGCAGTAGAAGCTAGAAAAAGGCTAGGTCTCCTCCTGAGCCAACTTATTCCGGAAAAATATATGTTTATGAAGTCTAGAAACAGACCCCCAAACAATGACAACTCTTTAATGATAAACTATTTTTTTTTTTTTTAGATAGTCTTGCTCTGTCACTCAGGCTGGAATGCAGGGGTGTGATCATAGTACAGTGCAGCCTCAAATTCCTGGGCTCAAGTGAACCTCCTGCCCCAGCCTCCCAAGTAGCTGAGATTACAGCTGCATGCTACCATACCCTTCAAATTTTTCTACTTTTTATAGAGATGAGGTCTTGCAATGGTTGCCCAGGCTGATTTTGAACTCCTGACATGAAACAATCCTCCCACTTGGACCTCCCAAAGTGCTGGCATTATAGGTTTTGCCACCACATCTGGCTGATTCTTAATAGTGATATTACTCTCTACTGGTGAGAAACACAAAGCAAAGTAATTCAGAGTACACACTGTGCAGCCAGATACTTCCTGGCTGTGTGGCCTTGGGAAAATTTTCTTTCATCTCTATGCTTCTGAATCAACTGGAATATGCTCGGTTGTGCTGTGCTAACAAAAATCTGAAAATCCTAGTGACTTAAAACCATGGCTTATTTCTTGTTAGTACTGCACGTCCAACACAGGTCAGTAAGGGTCACTCAGGAGTTAAGGCTAATGGGGACTCCATCTCATTGAATACTTCTACAATCCTAGAGGATTAAAAGCACAATTTGGCTTTAAAAGCTTCTGTCCAGTAGTGTCACATGTCCCTTCCACTCACATATGACTGTCCAAAGCAAGTCCAATGGTCAAGTCTGATTTTGTGGAGTAGGGCAAATGGAAGCCTCCTTAAGGAAGGGGAGCTGATGTTGACAAATATGTGTCCACCATGGACAGGTTCTTTAACTATTCCCCCCTCATAGGGTTATAGAGGGAAGTTCATATATATAAAGTGGTATCTGACATATACATAGTGCTATATTGTCAGGATATTTATAGACCATAATCATAATCGTTTGTATTAACTGAGTGCTTCCTATATGTGAAGCATTGTACCAAGTGCTTTATCTAACTGAATCGAAGGGAGTGAGTGTCCCGTCAGCTGGTACGAGTATTCTGGTCACCTTAACAGTGTATTCCTGCAGTACAGAAGAGTCCATTAATAAAGTGTAGCTTGAGAATGCCAATTACTCTGACACTGTTTATCAAGCAACTCTCTATTCTTAACCTGGTCTCCCAAGTATTATTTTCTAGTGAAAATTGAAAGAATTTGACTAAGTGACGTACATAGTCTGCTCTTCCTGGAAGTCACCTTTCTCTTTGTAAATGGATCAGTTAACTTCCTTTTTTATTGGTCCATCTGTTATGAACTTGGTTAGCATGAATCAGCTCTCAGGGCTGGATCACCCCCAAGTAAATGGATAAGTTTGAGCTCTTGGACAGATACCACTGAGCTCATGAAAGAAAAATAATATGACAACAAAAATATGAGAGGATAGGGCCAGACCCTGGACCCCTGAGAACCCAGCCAGCCTACTCTTGTTTCTCTTGGACGGCTTTGCTGTTCTCTGACTTTTAGTCCTTGTTGCCAGCCACCACTTCTTGATGAGATAGGGGAAGTTTAAGAGCTGTTCCTCTAGCAAAATTTTCTCAAATATCATAGTCCTTTTCATATTTCTTCCTTATTCCTACTTCACCACCACAGTTCTTCTGCTCAGCCCCTCAGTCTGTCCTCTATCAAGTGAGGTGTTACAACACAATCTAGTCTATGTCTTCTCTAGGCAACCTTTAAAAACTGTTTTCATTGTATTCTAAAATTTATTTTAATTTTTCTTGTCTGTTAAACATTTAAAAGATAATGCTGAAATATTGGCAAACATGTGTGGTACCAGTCATGCTGGAAATGTCTGGCGAATGCAACTGGGAGAGGCAAAATACAAATGAAACTAAAATTGAAGGTTGGATTCTAGTGGCAGCGGGTTTAGTTTCACTCAGACTTGTCCTAGACTCACTTGCGATCTTAGCCAGCCGCCTTTCCATGCATGTCATTGATCACCAGGAAAAGGGGGTTGACAGGAGAGAGAGAATGGACAGATCACTTCTAGAAAAACAGCTTGAATTTCATTTGTCAGTATCATCTGTATATAAAAAAGAAAATATTTTTAGGTCTTATGAAATCACACATATACATTTAGAAGGCATATTTTCCAGAAGAAAAAATATTTTCTTTTGTATATACAAATTTATTCCTACGTTTTTGTAAGTTAAGTTTGATATATTCATCCCTGGAGTAGGTGTTTGAAAGGTGCTCGCAGACCCATCTTTAGAATCTCATTATTCTTTGACTTATTGGTGCAGAATAAGGGCCCTTCTCTCCTACCTCAAGAAGTTGATTTAATTTGGCTCCACTTCATCCTTGATAAATAAGGAGATCCAAAGCATAAATGAGGCTTTAGCCCATAAATTAGCAAACAATAATTTTAAAATAGTTTATTTTAGGTGAAACCAAATTCAACTATTCAACAAATATATCTCTGATATTAGGTGCTTATTAGGTGCTGGGTTTTGTGCTTGGGAATGTACTGATGAATAAAAAGCATGGCCCTCTGATCTCCTGGAGCTGATGACAGTGTAGTAGGGGAGATAGTCACTTAACAAGCGTATAATGAGTATAAAATTTGTCATTGTGGTGAGTACCCTAAAGGAGAAGTTGTGTGGCACAATAAGAATGTGCAAGGGATTTGACCTAATGGAGAGGTCAGGAAGGCTTCCATGAGGAAGTAGCAGTTTAGCAGAGAGCCTGCCATGGAGTCCAAAACCCTGCCTTGTATCTTGATATTTGAGTGTGGTTGCCAAAACAATCTGAAAATAATTGTGAAAGAAAACAAATAAAAACGAAGATGTGCTGGACCTCCTTTACATGGTCTGGGGAGTTCTAAAATTTCTGCCTTGCTCATTTAATGACCACTCATTAGCATCATAGCTAATTTGTCATTATATCAAATCAGCCATGAGTCACATTGTTAATTACAAGTGAATTTGATCACCCACCTTCTAAAAAGATAATCTGCGGCAACGTTTTATGTCCATGTGTATCCATAAAATTTATTTGACAGCTCATAGTTGCAGAGGAGAATGTTATAAGGTTGGTTTTTCAGAGATTTTTTTTATAATTTAAATCTGAAAAGGGGCAGAAAGAGAAAGTTATTAATATAGAACATAGAATGTTAGTGCTAGTGTTAGAATAAAGGTAAGTTTTTTTAAAAGTATACTTAATGTATCTATAATAATAAACCCAAAAGTTTAAAACATTATTTCAAATAGCTGTCATCCAATAATATAGGACAGTTCAAATAGAATGTTAATGCTTCTTAGCAATAAGCAGACTGGTTATGTGGTATCCAGATTTCTCCCTTGGGTGGCTGCATTCCAGCTGTGCTACCCAGGAGTTTAGTAGAGATAAAAGCCAGGATGTTGACATGATTATGGAAGCACACACCACTTTTCTTTATCTCCAATAGAACTAAATTTAGTGTCTCTTGGAGGTACTTTTTTTTTTCAGATGAAAGCTGAATAATATAATGATTCTGAATAATTCAAAAGTGGCAGGATCCTAATGAATAGATGCACCATAACTAGAAGACTTGGCTGCAACTTGTGAAGTTACTGAAGGTCTTACTTTGCTTGAAGGAAAATTTTCTTTAGAGAAAAGTACAGACTCTTAGTCTAGATGAGTTTTAGCTAAGGTGAGTTTGATGTCTTAACTTTGTGTTAACTCTTTTGTAGGATATAAAAGGAAAGAAAATACTAATCACAAAATTGTTCCATTCTAGTTTTACGTTTTACAGACTCAAGTTCTCTCCTACCCAAAAAAGAAAAAAATGTGATAAATCTAACTTCTTTATTATTAACCCAAATCAGACCAAAATGAGCTTACTTTTCTGAATGTATATGTGTGTGTGGTGTATATACACACACAGTTAAATAAAACCAAATCTGGATTTAGATAAAGAGAAAATCTATTTGAAAGAATTATTACAATAAAGATCCTATTACAACAGGGAGAATCCGCTTACCATATATTCTGTAATCATACAAAAAGTCAGACAGAAAGAACTTTTCTTGTACAGGGAGGGGCAGAAAAGGTTAGGAAGAATGACACCTGGGGGCAGTGGGTGGGGTGATCCCACAGTTGATGCTGCAGGTGGGGAAGATCTTCCTTTGGGGTCAGCCCTTTCTGGGTAGAGGCTGTGTGCTGGCTCCCGTGAATGTTCAAGGGCCTAAGGGGAAGAGAGAAGCTTAATTAAAGTTTGGCCAAGTCAAGGTAGCAGGTATTTTGTCCTGATTGATTAGTGGATACAAACAGTTCAGCTAATCACTGCTGAGGCAAGATAGGGAACTTGGAGGGTGTGTGCCTGGCCTTGTCATAGGTAAACAAAGGGATCATCCAAGAGTCGCAGCTAAGTCTTCTAGGAAGGGTGGTAATTTGCAGTAAGGTATTTCCCAGAACACAGTAAGGTATTTCCTAGGAACACAAGGCTCAGGGTTAGTTTAGCCTTGTCAACATATAAAATGTTGTATGTATGTATATTTACATATATATAAATGTAAATATCTGAAGGATAATTTAGGTTAAGAATAATGAAATTAGATGTTACTTTTTAAAAGTCATATTGAAAAGATCAGTTGCTACCTATTATGGCAGCAAGAAAATTCCTGTCAATTCAGAAGTGGTTATTTTCCAATTTGTTTTCTTATTTCAAGTAGATTCAGCGTGCTCAAATAAATATCATGTATGAGATTACTTACTCATAGTAACAGGCCAAGAGGATAAACATTTTTCCCCTCTTACTTCCTACTTCTTACAAGACAATTTTGTACTATTAATCACTCTCCATATATTATTGACACTTCAAGTTTTTGTGGTAAGTGAAGATACCTATCTACTAAAGCAGAATAACCAAGAAATGAATTTTCCCTTCAAGGAAAAATTTATGGCTTTCTGAGAAGATTAATTATAGATTATTTGAAAAAGAAATCCCTTTAGAGTTTTAGAAATAAGTTCAGAGTCATAAAAAATGAACACAAAGCTATTTGAATACAGCAAGAAACGTGGGTCATTATTGTCGTTGTTGTTATAATAATCACATGAATGTTTTGAAAGAAAGTAATTTCTATAAAGAAAAGACTTATCACAGAATCGTGACTTAGACTTGAGTTTTAGACTTGCATCATCACATAATTTTATGGAAAAGTTATCAAGTCATTAGGTAGAAGCTTCAGGGTTTCAAAGACAATGAAGAGTCTAAGAATATAGGGGTTTTTTTTTGTTTTTTTTCCTAACTGAGGAAAATCCTTCAGAATGTAGTGAAATAAACTAATGTCTCACAATTGGGTTTGTAAATCTTCCAGGACAAATCTGTGTTTTCTAAAAATAGCTAAACTCTTAGAGCGTTTATTTAAAAGATACTGTTCTCAATGGACTTTTGAGTCATTTGTACTCAGGAATGGAAAGTTCTTAAATTAGTTTAGAATCTATTCCAGGTAAAAAAATATTGCAATCCAAGTCTCTCAGAGATAGCCCTTTATCATCTAGAATATTCTGGATTTCCCGTTGTCTGCTACTCAGCAGTTGACATCATGAAACAACTAGAATAAAATTGGTTCATGGCTCCTGTTGCCTGGGGATTATGAATTTATTGGGCCAAAAAAAAGTTCCTGAGTTCCTGATCAATTACAAACAAATCTAGTCTCTTGAGCTTCTTTTCTTAAGCATGACTTACCAGATACATTTCTTATATAAATTTAAAATATATTAGATGACCAAAAATAATATAACCTGGGCTTCAGCAACAAGTTGTAATTGCCTTAGGTCAGAAATATGGGTCTGTCTTACTATAATTTAATATTTTTCCAGCTTTAATTGGACTTCACTTTTTTTTTTTTGTAGAGACAGAGTCTCACTTTCTCGCCCCTCGGTAGAGTGCCGTGGCATCACACAGCTCACAGCAACCTCCGACTCCTGGGCTTAGGCGATTCTCTTGCCTCAGCCTCCCCAGTAGCTGGGATTACAGGTGCCCACCACAACGTCCAGCTATTTTTCTATTTTGCAGTTCGGCCGAGGCTGGGATTGAACCTGCCACCTTTGGTATATGGGGTCGGCACCCTACTCGATGAGCCACAGGCGCCACCCTGGACTTTACTTTTTGTGTGTGTTTTGCAGTTTTGGGCCGGGGCTGGGTTTGAACGCACCACCTCTGGCACATGGGGCCGGCGCCCTACTCCTTTGAGCCACAGGTGCCTCCCGACTTCACTTTTTTTTTTAAAGTAAAAATATATATAGCAGGGGAAAGTCAAATGTTTTAGAATTACTAATGTTCTCTGGTGGTACATTGTCGAATTAGTAGGTTATTCCTGTAAATGCCTGGATGGGCACAATTTGAACATATGCTGGAGCAGTCCTACAGACGTTTGAGAGCTACATATAGTTTATTTGCTGGTGAAATCATGGCTGAATGCACACTAGTTCCTCATTGCCTTACTTCCCAGATGGTTCTCCACACTTACACACATTTTGAAGGAAATAGGCTTTTATGCCTCATAGGTTTGATATCAGACAAGAAACTGATATCTAAGACTGTTAGAAATGAACTTGCATGTAAATTCTTGTGTAAGAAAAAGTATGTTTGAGTAGTAACTATATCCTTGTATTAAATCTGAGTAAGTGAGACCCAAGATCCTTAACAATGTATATAGTGTATCCTCTGCGTCAGCCCAGAGTCTTTACATGTACTCTGTAACCAGAGGGAGAAAAGCAGCGACTTCCTTCCTGTTCTCCGTAATCTATAATACCTGTTAGCCTGGGAGAGGAAGAATGCCATTGAAAGGAACAATTATATGTATGTATAGAGTGTGTGTGTGTTATAGTTAAAAACTCATTTATCGACCCTACTCATTGTAAGCTCTGTAATAATACATGTAGATATTGTAATAACAGTGACGGAAGAAGACGATTTATCCTTTGAGTTTTTGGATCTCTAAATGTCATTTGGTCTCTTGAAAAGCATAAAAATATAATAATTACAAACACCACCAGGGTGAGAATCACAATCACAATTCACAATCTTAAATTCTGGAAAATATGTTTTTTGCTTCTAAATCAGAATTATATCAACTAGATTGAATCGTTTCTGTCACCCTCTACTCCGGAACTTTCACCTTAAAAATCATCAGGTTAGGCCGGGTGTGGTGGCTCATGCCTATAATCCTAATCCGAGGCCGGTGGATTGCTGGAGCTCAGCTCCAGACCAGCCTGAGCCAAATCAAGACCCTGTCTCGAAAAATAGCGAGGCATTGTGGGCAGGGGCCTGTAGTCCCAGCTACTGGGGAGGCTGAGGCAAGAGAATTGCTTGAGCCCAAGAGTTTGAGGTTGCTGTGAGCTAAGATGCCAATGGCATTCTGTCCAGGGCAACAAAGTGAAACTCTGTCTCAAAAAAAATAATCAGGTTGATCTCAGGAAGTATAATTTTGTTCTAGAGATTCTTCTTTGTAGAGAGAGAGAGAGAGAAACAGCAAAGGGATTACCATTGTCCTTACTCTTGAAATAATGGCTCCTGGGAAAGTCAAATCCTTTTGCCCATTTGTAAAGGATACTCAGGGTGAGTTTTCACAGGGTTATCTGAACTACAGCTGGCTTTGAGAATTGAAAACTTGAGATTTGGTGAATTTCATTGATGTTGAACATCAACCCAACCAAAACCATCTTCTTGGAGCATTGGTTAGACATTTCCACACCAGTACTATTTCTTTTTCCAGCATAAGTTTTTTTTTTTCTTTTGCAATTTTGACCAGGGCTGGGTTTCAACCCGCCACCTCCGGCATATGGGGCCGGCACCCTACTCCTTTGAGATACAGGCGCCACCATTCCAGCATAAATTTTGACAGTCTGATCCCTGAATTGGCCAGAACGGCTGTGCACTGTGTAAGCTGTGCACTGCACAACCTCAGGGGTATCCTTCACATTGAATCCATGTGAATGGTGATTTCTGGATTTGTCACTTAGCTGCCACAAAGTTGTTAGTCTAAGCATTTTTCCACCTCTAGCCTTCTGTTTTCCATGAAATTTAGAGAGCCTTTAACTATTACTGATATTAAGGATCATTATTAGCTAATATAGTGAGCTTCCAGGCTAATGTTTACATTCAGAAGTCTTCAGTAATTTCACAAAGATTCATAGATGCAATGGTGTGTGAACTGGTGAACCCGACATTTATTTGTATACGGAGTCACAGTGCAGAAGCCCAACAATCCAGAATATTATAGATATCTGATGAGGAAAGTTTCAATTGTAATCCAGCTAAATATTAAGTTTGACTCAGTTTGTGACTGTACAGCAGAGACTGTAGACATTGGGAAAACAAAATCCAATCCTTTTTTCAATTTAATAAGGTTTTCTTGAGAGAGAAAATTTAATATTTTTAATCTTCTGAGAAAGTTCTCTAAGTTAATTTAAGAGAATTAAAAATGAACAAACCTTTTTAATAGGCCAAGTAGATATGATTGGGAGAAATGCTTTGATGTTTGTCAGCTATGAGATAAAATTCTGAGCTCTTGTATAGAGGGGTAGACGGTCCTCCGTGACAGGGCCTTTGATTAGCTCTGTCCCTTCACGTTTCATATTCTTGCATCCCCACCGTCTGTTTCCTGGAAATCACAGGCAGTTTCAGGGTGCCATGCCCTCAAACATGCCGTTCCGGCCTCGGCCTCTGCCTACTCTCCTTCCTCACTCGGATTCTTGATGCTGTCTCTTGCCTTTCCAGGGAAGACTTCCCCACTCTTTTCTCTCCAAGGCCTCATCCCAGCTCTCATCATATTCAAATAATCTCCTTTTTAGTGCCAGATCTGTCGTGTATAAGTGATTTTATTCCAGTGATCACCGCCCTGACTCATTCAATTGCAATCATTTGTCCCCATGTTTTTTACTCATGCTAACTCCAGCTCCTCCGGGTAAGGATGGGCCTTAGCACAGGTGTTGACTTTAGATTGGAAAATAGAGTTTTACAGAAGTTATGCAATTTGTTCAAGATGATGTAATTACCTAGTAAGGAGGTGGGTGCAGACCTTAATCTGTGTGTCCCCAACGCCTATGCGTCACATTCTCAGTCCTGGCGTCCAGGGGCACCTTTTGATGCCTGGGTGCCGTTTGGGAAGATGGGCACTTTTGCAGTTCTTGGCAGCTCCGTTTTCTCATGGGGTTGGCATTTTGTCCTCCTCTTCCTCCTTCAAGCTCCCCAGGGTTTCATTTTCCGTGGCCTGTTCTTTCACTTGGTTTCGTCTTTTTCCACCAGCATCTTCCGTCTTCACAGAATACAGGCAGGCTCTCATACGTGCTGGACAGGTAATTTTGTTTTCTTTTTTCTCCAGAAGGCTAAATGCCCACTTTATTTTTTCTTATGTCTGGTGGTTATTTTTTGACTGTCAGGCCACTGATGACTGTTTATGGGCTATTTTGTGGAGTTGCACATGTTCTAGATCAATGCTTCAGGTCTCTCCAGCCATTTTCCTTAGTCCAGGCATAGTATACCACATGTGCACACACAGACACCAATATCCTGAGTATACATTACATACAATGTTTTTGTAATCCTACTCTACATTTTATAATTCTAGTGCCTACATTTAATTTTTTGTTATTATGATAGAAGGAATACACAAAATATATTCAAAGCATGCTTGTTGAATTGAATTATGTGAATTTAAGCTCATAAAAAAATTAAAAATTAACCTAGTGCAAGAAAATTTTATTCACTGTTGCCTTAGTTGGTCATAAGAGTATTTTTAAAAGATATTTTAATTCTCTTTAGGTTTTTTGTCTTTTTCCAGCATGGCACAGGTATCATTAACAATCTAAGTGACAGAACTTTAGTATTTTTTTTAATATGATCTTTTAAAAAAATCTGGGTAACTTTTATCCTTGAGTTCCTTCCTCCCTTTGTTAATCACCACCATTTCATCTGTCACTCTTTAAATATTTATCAAGGATTCTTCATGTACCTAGTAAGAGGTATATGAAAATACATTTTTCATTATACATTAGAGCATTTTCATATATTTATAGCACATTTATAGCACAAAATACATTACAGTATTTTCGTATGTTTATAGCACTAGGTATATGAAGAGCCCTTGATAAATATTTCATATATTTATAGCACTAGGTATTTTCATATATTTATAGCACTAGGTATATTAATTCACTTAAGCCCCCAAACTGGAAAACCTTCTCCCTTTGGTCTCAGTTACACTTTTACAATAATCTTCTCATCTTGAGATCATTATTATTTTTTCTAGTACCTTATGGAAAAACAAGTTGTATACACCAGAAAACTTGAAGTGGGACATTTTAGGACATTTCAGAATATTCACCAAAAAACTAGAATCAAGCGTATGACTGATTGGCACTGATGAATTGATTCTCCTTTTGCGTATCTAATATTTTTAAATACAGAATGCAATTTAACAACAAATAAATACAGAATGCAATTTAACAACAAATAGCTAATAGTTATAAAATGCATACTCTCTCAAGACAATGTTCCAAGTGCCTTACACTCATTAAATCATTTAGTTCTAATACAACCTTGTTATGTAGATAGATGCTTTTGATATTTCTTTTATACATAAAAAAACCCGAGTGGCAGAGAGGCTAGGTAATAGTTAGCCTTTAACAAGGTTAACTAGTTAATGAGTGGCAGAGCTGGCATTGAAACACAGGTAGTCTGGACCTAGAGTCCTTGTCCACAGTATGATAAAACTCTCCCCAACCCCCCACCCCACTACATGGCTATTTCTTATACAAGGACCAAAAAAGCTCATTGGCAATGATAAACTTATACTTTAAAATAATAATTAAACTCCTAATTGCATGAATGTATGAATGCAGAGGGATAAATGCCCTTTTTTGGATGGCCTTGGAAGGGCTTATTTATAGTACAATAGGCAAACTATCCCCCAATTTTAAACACAGAAGTTTTCTAGTGAATATAAATAATAAGGTAACTTGTGACAGAAATTGGAATATTGGAAGAGGAGTGACTATTATGGCTGAATGGTGACCCCTCAAATCTGTGTGTTGAAGTCCCAAACCCCACGACCTCAGAATGTGACTATAGTTGGAGATAAGGCCTTTAGAGAGGTAATTAAACTGAGGTCACTTGGTGGGCCCTAATCCATTGTGACTGGTGTCCCTTGCGAGAAAAGGAACTTTAGACTTAGGTACAGAGGGAAGTCCAGGCAAAATTACAGGGAGAAGACAACCATCTGTAGGCCAAGAAGAGAGATCTCAGAGGAAACCAACCCTGCTAACACTTTGATTTGGGACTTTTAGCTTCCTGAACTGTGAGAAAATAAATCCGTATTACTGAAGCCACCCATTCCTTGGTGCTTTGTTTCACTGGCCTGAGCAGGCTATCATAGGGACCCAGGAAGAGAAAGACTGGAAGCTAAAGTTTGAGTTTCCTTACATAAAACCCATTGGGACAAAAAGTTAAAACCTCACAATTATCTCTTGATCACTGGCAGAAAAACATAATTTAATTAGAATGCATTTTTATGTAAAGTGAGGTGCTCTTGGTCATGTGACTTTTCTCCACGCGAGCAGATAGGAGTGGTATGATTCGAAGAATTCCACTAGTTCATCTCCCAACAAATGTACCCATTGTTACTCCACTGGTTCCTGCTCTCCCCACCCAACCCTGCCAGATGTTACTCCACCTGACCTTGAAATTGCTGATTAGCATGAAAATCAGTCCTTTGATAATTTTCTCTAGATGACTCTTATTGAAAAGGGCCTGAGTAAAAGGTAGGGGTCAACGTACTTGTTAGAAAAGAATGAGCTAATTTGGGGGTGAGTTGACTATTCTTTTTCAGAATTAAGAAGTTGGAAAATGAGATTCTGCTGGGCGTGGGTGACAATGATTTTAGAAAATTTCTAGACTGAGGATAACATGCATTCATTAGCACTCAATTTATTTTTTCATTTGATGAACATTTTGGAGCTTTGCTTTGGTGAAGCCCTGTGCTAACTCCATGAACACGATAGGAGCAGCCACTGCACTCAAGGAATTTATGCTGATATGGGAGACACAGATGTAAAAAAATGCAAGCATAATTACTTATTCAATTTTAGCTGTGGCAAGTGCTATGTTAGGAAAGAGACTGGAGATAGTGAAAAATAATTTTACTTGAGTCATTGAATAATTTTACTACTTGGCTAAAGTTTGGCACCATCTTTTAGCCTGTGCTGTCCAATGGAGGAAATACTAACTGTGAGTATCTATTTAAATGCAAAATAATTACAGTTAAATAACATTAGGTATTCAGTTCCTCAGTGGCCCTACTCACATTCCAAGTGTGCAGTAGCCACACATGGCTAGTGATTACCATATTGGACTGCAGAGATACATCATATTTATAACATTTCTATCATTGCAGAAAATTTCATTGGTGAGCACTGTCTGGGCTATAGAGTTATGCCAGAATTGTAAAATAAGATAAGAGCGCCCTTAACTGTCAGTTCCTTCGAGAACGGAAGATATATATATTTATCCAAATAGTCCACCTTTGGCTGTAGGCCATAGTACAAATCTCATCTTAGTCTGGCCTTCAAAATGAGGAATGGGACTTGATTTTACACTGGAGAAAGATCTTCTTTTCTCTTAGTATGATAAGGATTGAGGTTTTGCATTTTGTGAGAGTTCAGTTTTGAACGTATGAGCAATTTTCATAGTGACTAAGGGAGTTTTATATATTTTTCCTTTTATTTAAAATACCTGACTATATAAAATAAACATTATGTGGCTTACACATATGAGGAGTGTTGGAGACTGATACTTTAAAATAGTATAGGCACCAATTCATAATTGCTAAGTCATGGAAGAAGCCCAAGTGCCCATCGACCCACGAATGGATTAATAAACTTTGGTATATGTACACCATGGAATATTATGCAGCCTTAAAGAAAGATGGAGACTTCACATCTTTCGTGCTTACGTGGATGGAGCTGGAACATATTCTTCTTAGCAAAACATCTCAAGAATGGAAGAAAAAATATCCAATGTACTCAGCCCTACTATGAAGCTAATTTAAAG
>CAUYRH010114507.1:0-49829 GCA_963574655.1 Perodicticus potto | reverse complement strand
CCCATCTTTGTCCTTCTTGACTTCAGTTGCTTTAAATCCCTATGTATCTGAAAATAAGATTGCAACTCCTCTTTTCTTCTGAATTGTTTGCCTGAAAAATTGTTTTCCAACCCTTAACTCTGAGTTTTGTTTTTTGAGTCTGTGTGTTTCCTGCAGACAGCAAATAGAAGGCTTGTGTTTTTTGATCCAATCAGCCAATCTATGCCTCTTCGGTGGGGAATTCAAGCCATTAACATTTATTGAGATAACTGATAAGTTTGGCAGCACTCTATTCATCTTATTTTGTGAAAGTCCATTGCTTAGTTTTGTCTTTTGCATCATTCATTGTGGAAGCTAGGTTCTGTCCTTTAATTTCTGGGGGCTTACTTTGCTGGTGGTTCACTGTGATAGTCAGTGTGTAGAAGAGGTTGAAGTATTTCTTGTAGAGCTGGTCTTATTGTGGCAAATTTCCTCAATGTTTGCATATCAGTAAAAGATTTGCTTTCTCCATCAATTTTAAAGCTTAGCTTGGCGGGATATAGAATTCTGGGCTGGAAATTGTTTTGTTTAAGTAGGTTAAAGGTAGATGACCATTGTCTTCTTGCTTGAAAAGTTTCATCAGAGAAGTCTGCAATCACCCTGATGGATTTGCCCCTATAGGTCAACTGGCACTTACTCCTGGTAGCTTGCAAAATCTTCTTTTGTCTTGACTTTGGACAGGTTCATCACAATGTTTCTTGGAGAAGCTCTATTAGAGTTGAGATGACCTAGGGTCCAATATCCATCTGAAAGGAGTGTCTCAGAATATTTGGTGACATTTAGGAAATTTTCATTTATAATATTCTCTAGTATGGCTTCCATCTCCCTGGAGCACTCTTCTTCCCCTTCTGGGATACCTATAACTCGTATGTTTGAATGCTTCATAAAGTCCCATAATTCTGTCAGTGAACGTTCTGCTTTCTCTCTTTTCTTTTCTGCCTCTTTAACTATCTGAGTTATCTCAAGAGCTTTGTCCTCTACCTCTAAGATTCTTTCTTCTGCGTGGTCTAATCTGTTGTTGATACTTTTATTTCATCTTTAAGTTCCCTAATTGACTGCTTTAATTCCTTCACCTCTGCTATATCCTTTCTATATTCTCCACATGGTTCATCTCTTAAATTTGATTCTGTTTTTGATTTCCTTTAGGTTATTTTCCACTTTCTCTGCAATTTCCTCCTCCCCCCACCCCCTTTTTCTTTTCCTGCAAGTTTTGCAGTTTTTGGCCAGGGCCAGGTTTGAACTCACCACTTCTGGCATATGGGGTTGGCGCCCTACTCCTTTGAGCCACAGGCACTGCCCTTTCCTTCATTGTTTTTTGGTTATTTTCCACTTTCTCAGCAATTTCCTTCATTGTTTTCATCATCTGTATTTTAAATTCCCCTTGTGTCATTTCTAACATTTCTTTATAGGTGGAATCCTCTGCAGTAGCTACCTCATGGTCCCTTGGTGGGATTGCTCTGGACTGGTTTTTCATATTGCTAGGATTTTTCTGCTGATTCTTCCTCATGAGTGTTTTCTTTTATCTGTTTCCTTGCCCTAATTTTCCTTTCACTTCCTCTTGCTCTTCAAGCTACTGTGCCTCTGGCCTAAGGTTTAGATGAGTCCAGACCTCCACTGTTTTTGTCCTCCTCCTGGGGTCAGTAAGTCTCTTGCTGTCTCCTTGTGTCCCCAAAGGGATGTTTCTGGGCAGAGCCCTCAAGCCAGAGATGCCTGGAGTCTTCTCTCCCCAACTTGCCCGCCCTGTTGCTCCTTCTCCTTTATAAAGTTTTAAGTATAGGAATATAATTGTTTATTTCTATTTATTCTAAGTTCTATCTACTCCTGACCTCAAAATGGTTATTTGGAAGATACTAAATTCTAATTAAGTTTTACTAGGTGTTATTTACATAAGTTAATATTTAAAACTTATTTATCTCTTGTAAATAATACACTGATAGGGCGGATACCTGTGGCTCAAAGGAGTAAGGCACCGGCCCCATGTGTCGGGTTCAAACCCAACCCCAGCCAAAAACCACAAAAAAACAAAACACTGATAAGTTCCCACTTCCCACAACCATACACTTAACCCTAGGGTTTTGACTAGAGCTTTTTGGAGGTTTTCCTTGTTGGTTATAATTTTCTTTTCTTTTCTTTTTTTTTTTTTTGAGACAGAGCCTCAAGCTGTCACCCTGGAGAGAGTGCCCTGGCATCACAGCTCACAGCAACCTCCAATTCCTGGGCTCAAGCGAGTCTCCTGCCTCTGCCTCCCAAGTAGCTGGGCCTAGAGGCGCTCGCCACAACGCCTGGCCATTTTTTTTTTGGTTTCAGCTGTCGTTGCTTGGCGGGCTGGGGCTGGCTTCGAACCCGCCAGCTCAGGTGTACATGACTGGTGCCTTAGCCCGTTGAGCCACAAGACACCGAGCCAGTTATAATTTTCTATATTATTTTCACTAACAGCATTTTTTATGTGTGTGTTTTTTTTTTTAATTTTTTTTGAGACTGAGTCTCACTCAGTTGCCCTGGGTACAGCGTCATGGCATCATACCTCACAGAAACTTCAAACTCTCAGGCACCAGCAGTCCTCTTGCCTCAGCCTCCCAAGTAGCTGAGACTATAGGCATCCATCACAATGCCCAGCTAGTTTTTAAGAGATGGGTCTTGGGCTTACTCAGGTTGGTCTTGAGCTTCTGAGCTTAAGCACTCCACCTGCCTTGGCCTCCCAGAGGGCTAGGATTACAGGTGTGAACCACCATTCTAGCATTGTTTTTATATTATATAGCTTTTCTTTCAAGAATGATAAAAACTGGCCTACCATGGTGGCTCACATATATAATCCTAGTACTTTGGGAGGCTGAGGCGGGTGGACTGCCCTGAGCTTAAAGGTTCCAGACAAGCCTACACAAGAGTGAGACCCCATCTCTAAAAATATGTGGGCATTGTGGCAGGTGCCTGTAATCCCTGCTACTTGGGAGGCTGAGACAAGGGAACTGCTTGGGCCCAAGAGTTTCAAGGTTGCTGTTGAGCTGTCACACCAGGTAACTCTACCAAGGGGGCAACAAAGTGAGACTATCTCAAAAATAAATAAATAAATAAATGATAAAAACTACTTCGTTTCCTAAACTCGATCCCTCCAATCACTTAGGCATAACTGAAATGTTTAAATGTATTAAAATGTTCACTTCAGCCTTCTCTTCTCAATACTTTTTTTTAAGAGACAAGGTCTCACTCTGCTATCTAGACTAGAGTTTTTGTGGTGTGATCGTAGCTTACTGCAACACCAACTTCAGGCATGAAGCGATCCTCTTACCTTAGCCTCCTGAGTAACTGTAACTATAGGCATGTACTACCATTCTTGGCTAGTTTTTTGTAGAAACGTGGTCTTGCTATGCTGTCCAGGCTGGTCTTGACCTCCTGTAATTACCTGACTTCAAGAAACCTCCTGCCTTAGCCTCCCAAAATGCTGGGATACAAGCCTGAGCTGTACCTGGCTCCCCCTCTTCAATATTCTTTATACAGGGTGTCCCAGAAGTTGCCCCTAAAGTCGATATATATAGGGAAAATAGGAAAATTATAGCTAAATGTACATTTACATAGTTTTGTCACATATTAAACAACTATATTTGTGAACTATGCTGGTTGCAATACTGATTGCTTTCGAGGAAAAGACATGAACATCTATTTGCAATATGATATGCTACACTGCATGTAAGAGGTGGGAGAAGAATCCTAGAAAAGTAGAGAACACAGCAGATAGCCTCAAGAAGTCAAAACAGCTTAAGAGTAACTGAGATAAGAATTCAGATAAAGAAGAAAAAAAAATTCAGAAAAAGAAGATCCAGGAAGCATAGTACAAGTTGCATATGATGTACAGAACTGTCCATGCTGTCTATAAGCATAATCCCAGAATAAAATATGACTGGTACTTTCTGAATCTGTGAAAAGAAATTCAATCCCTCCTTTCAGGGACTGAATAGTAAATTAAAGGGCATCCCTAGGGAGTGTACAGTTGTAAGTATAGACATACCGAAGAGAGTGAAAGTAGGTTTTCAAAGCCAGAAAGTATAGTTTTGATATGGTAGATAAAATGAACTGACATGATCAAAGTTAAATTTAGGACAGATTTGATACTAGAGCCAAGGAGGGTAGTCGGTAAACTGTCTTGGCAAAATGTTAGATTTATTTGTAGATACCAAAGACACTATTAAAGATCTCTGCCCCCGAAAACAGGATGAACTATCCTTTTCAAGTTGCTCTTTTTCCTGTGTCTGTGTATTTTAAAATTATTTTTATGGTAATGTAACACAATTCAGGGAAAGTGCATAAACATAAACATGTAGCTAACCAATTGTTATGAACTAACACCTGGGTATATCCACCACCAAGGATAAGAAAGAAAACACTGCTAGTACTCCACAAGCCCTCTTTTCTCCCATTACATAATCACTACCCTGTTTTCCTTTATAGTTTTACCATCTAAATGTGCATCCTTAAACAATGTAAGCTTATTTCCCTTGTTTTCAAATTTTATGTTAAGTAGAACCACATAGTAAGTAGACTGGTATTCTTCTGGATCTGTCTTCCTTTCACTCAATAAGACTTTAAGATTTATCTATGCTGTCACTTATAGCTCTAATCTATCCATATTTGCTGATGAATAAACATACTGTAATTATCTATCTCGTCTAATAGCAGTGGACATTTTGGTTGTTTATAGGCTAGAGCTATTATGAACAATACTGCTATGAACATGCTCATCTATGTGCATGCCCATTTTTCTACTGGGTATACATGTGAGAGTGGAGTTACCAGGTCAGAAATATATATAAAGTAATTAATTTTTGTATTTCCTTCTAAAATAACTTATTCTAACAGTTAACCTATAGGCTTTTAGATTTTTTTTTGTGTTTGTATGTATATGATGACATTGTCAGTGAATATTAACAGTTTGGCATTTCTGTTCCTTAAACTTTTCATTTTTTTTTTGGTATCCTACTGGCTAGAACCATTTCTAGTGTAACACTGAATAGAAGTAGAGGCAAGATATCTATGCATCAAATTCTACCTAAATGGTAAATCTTTTCAACATTTCAGTATGAACTATGATATCCTTTATATGTTAATATAAGATTTATTAGGTTAAGAAAGCGCCTTTCTTCCTGGAGATCATACTAGGCAGGAAAAAAATGAGAACAAAGCGTTATTTGTCATACCTAGATTGCTAAAGCCTTCTATGTTAAAATCACAAATTGCTAATTTTTAGCAAATGCTCTCTGGCATTTATTGAAATGCTTTTCTCATTAATTTGTTCAAGAGACCAATCATAGTGACTTGTTTCAGGTTAAATCAATCTGGGATAAACCTGAGTTGGCCATGTTGGGTTACCTTCTTGTTTACGTACATTATTGCTAAATTAAATTACTAATAGTCTCAGGGGTTTGTTTTTGGAGACAGAGCCTCACTATGTTGCCCTCAGTGGCATGCCATGACGTCAAAGCTCACAGCAACCTCAAACTCCTTAGCCTCCCAAGTAGCTGGGACTACAGGTGCTCGCCACAACACCCGGCTATTTTTTTATTGCAGTTGTCATTGTTATTTAGCTGGCCTGGGCCGGGTTTGAACCCACCAGCCTTGGTGCACGTGGCCAGCGCCATAACCACTGTGCTACGGGCGCTGAGCCAGTCTCAGGGTTTTTTAAAAAAAATTATATACATGAGAGAAACTGATGTATAATTTCTCTTTGAGGTTTTAGCATCAAGATTATAATAAGAAGGTGGGGGATATCATTTCTTTTTCTGTTCTTTAGTAGAACATAAGGTTGGAATTACTGCCTCATTAAATATTGGTAGATGTTCCTAGTACATCCATTTGGACTTAGATTTCTCTTTATACAAAAATTTTAAATTATGGATTTCCTTTTGTATAGTTACAGCCCCATACAGGTTTTCTATTTCTTGTGTCAGTATTGGTAAATTGCATTATTTCTAGAAATTTACTCATTTCCTCTAAAATTTCAAATTTGAATAGCTAATCATAATATCTTAAGAAATTTATTTTTTTTTTTTAGAAAACCAATGTACAGGACTAATAGTGACATTCTTTTTCTTCTTTGTTTTCTGAGACAAAATCTCAGTCACCCTAGGGAGAGTGCCATGGCATCACAGCTTGCAAATTCCTGGGTTTGAGTGATCCTCAACCTTCCAAGTAGCTGAGACTACAGGGGTTCACCACCACACCTGGCTAGTTTTTCTATTTTTAGTAGAGACAGAGATCTCGCTCTTGCTCAGGTTGGTCTCCAACTCCTGAGCTCAAGCAATCCACCACCTTGGCCTCCCAAAGTGCTAGGATTATAGGCCTGAGCCACCACTTCCAGTCAGTGACATTCTTTTTCATTTCTGATACTAGTTATTTGAGACTTCTCTCTCTTTCTTGATTAATCTTACCATAGTGTCAATGTTATAAGTCTTTTAAAAAAAGAACATCTGTTGGCTTCCTGATCCCCTCTGCTATATGTTTTCGATTTTATAAAATGCTGCTGTTTGTTATTTCCTTTTACTTTCTATTTATTATTCTTTTCCTACCTTGAGACACATGTCTTGCTACTTAAAACTTTTCTTTTTTTTTTTACTAATGAAGACTTTTAAGATGAATGCTTAGCTCATTACTTTCCTTATATATGTACTTAATGTTATAAATTTCACTCCAAGAGCAACTTAGAATACATTCCACAAGTTTTTCTCCCCTAATAGTTAAATACTTGTTTAACTAACAATTATGAACTTCAGTTAATACCACTGGAACAAAATATTGGTTTAAAAACGATACAAAGGGCTCGGTGCCTGTTGCACAGTGGTTACAGTGCCAGCTACATACACTGAGGCTGGAGGGTTCGAACTCAGCCTAGACCAGTTAAACAATGATGACAACTGCAACAAAAAATAGCAAGACATTGGGGCAGGCACCTGTAGTCCCAGCTACTTGGGAGGAGGAGACAATAGAATCGCTTAAGCCCAGGAGTTTGAGGTTGCTGTGAGCTGTGACATCACAGCACTCTACTGAGGGCAACACAGTAAGACTCTTGTCTCAAAAAAAAAGATACCAGGGCTAGGTCCCACATAAAACCATTATTATTATTATTATTAATTAAAACGTATCATTGTATATGAATACATTCTCTATGAATATAATATTCTAGGGTAAATATATTTTCTTTTTTCTTTCTTTTTTTTTGGCTGGGGCTGGGTTTGAACCCGCCACCTCTGGCATATGGGGCCAGCGTACTATTCCGTTGAGCCACAGTGCCGCCCAAGTATATTTTCTTTCAACCCACTGAGGTATCATGTTTCTTTCATTGCTGTTACTGAACTGCTGTCTAGAATGTAATGTATATCTACACTTCACTCTTTTGAATATAATCTTTCTTGTATCTTACTGCTTTTAAGATATTTTACTTTATTTGTATTATTGTCTTTGTAGTGTTACTATGATGGTCTTAAATACAGATTTCTTTTCACCATATTCCACTAAGCTAAAATAGTTTGGGTACTGAAATTTCATGATACTAAGATCCCAAGGGAAACTTTTCACATACGTCAAAATTTCAAATCCTTTTTTTCTTTTTTTTCTGAGACAAAAGTCTTACTTTGTCACTCTCGGTAGAGTACTGTGGCGTCATAACTCATAGCAACCCCAAACCTGAAGCAATTCTCTTGTCTCAGCCTCCCAAGTAGCAGGGACTACAGGCGCCCACCATGACACCTGGCTATTTTTAGAGACAGGGGTCTTGCTCTTGCTCAGGCTGGTCTCGAACCTGTGAGCTCAGGCAATCCACCCGCTGTCCTCTCAGAATGCTGGAATTACAGGCATTAGCCACCACAATTTTCAATCTCGTGGGACTAAGCTTCCATCAACTGAAAGATGCGTCCAGATTTCAGAGATCTTAAAATGTGAAAAACTGGGCAGTGCCTGTGGTTCAAAGGAGTAGGGCACTGGCCTTATGCCAAAGTGGCAGGTTCAAACCCAACCCCAGCCAAAACACTGCCAAAAAAAAAGAAAGTGAAAAACTATACATCTTTAAATTAATAAGACAGGTATTTATTATGCATGGTAATTGTTAAACTTCTTGAATCTGTGTGTTATCTATGTCTTTTACCAATCTGGAAAATTCTCAGCCATTATTACATCTTCAAATATTGCCTTGGCTACACTCTCTCCTTTCTTTCTAAGACTCAATAAAGATCACATCATTATATCTTCTGAATTTATTAAACTCTTCCATATTTTCTATCTTTTAGTGGATACACTTAATTCTTGAGAGGTTTTTTGTTTTTGTTTTTTTTTTTTTTTTTTGTAGAGACAGAGTCTCACTTTATCGCCCCCAGTTGAGTGCTGTGATGTCACACAGCTCACAGCAACCTCCAACTCCTGGGCTTAGGCGATTCTCTTGCCTCAGCCTCCCAAGTAGCTGGGACTATAGGTGCCCGCCACAATGCCCAGCTATTTTTCTGTTTTGCAGTTCAGCCGAGGCCGGGTTTGAACCCGCCACCTTCGGTATATGGGGCCAGTGCCCTACTCGATGAGCCATAGGCGCCGTCCTCTTGAGAGGTTTTTGATCTTCCAATACACTAAACTTTATTTGGCTTTGTCTAATCTTCTCTTAAAATAATTTACTGAGTTAAATGCTGCTTATTTTGTTTAGTCACAGAAATTCTGATATATCTTTTTTTCTTTTCCAAATTACACTTCATGCTTACCAGTTCCCTCGAATAACATACTCATTTGTGTTTAGGTCTGACAATTCTAATATCTTCAATCCCAGGTTGGTATGTTTTAATTAGAAAAGTAACTTGAGGAAATAGTTTAAAGCCTCAGATAATGATGTTCTTCCCATTAGAGAAGATGTACATTTACATATGTCATGTGTGTAGTGACATTAGCATTCTGGGACTATCTTAATCCAAGTTCAAGGTTTCAGGTTTTCTGGGCCACCCAATAGTCTTTTTATTGGATGGGGTCTCACTATGTTGCCCAGACTGGTCTCAAATTCCTGGCCTAAAGGGATGATCCCATCTCAGTGTCCTGAGTAGCTGAGACTACAGGTGTGTGCCACGGAGCTTGGCTCCCATCTTCAGTCTTTTGTTTTTTGTCTTTGAGACAGAGTCTCACTCTTGTCACCCTGGGTAAGAGTGTTGTGGCATCATAACTCAACAGCAACCTCAAACTCTTGGGCTTAAGCAGTCCTCCTACCTCAGCTTCCTGAGTAGCTGGAACAACAGGCACCTGCTACAACGCCTGGCTAATTTTTCTGTTTTTAGTAGAGATGGGGATCTCGCTCTTGCTCAGGCTGGGCTCCCAACTCCTGAGCTCAAGCAATCCACCCACCTCAGCCTCCCAGAGTTCTAGGATTACAGGCATGACCCACTGTGCCCAGCTCTATCTCCAGTTTTTACAAGAGCTAGCACACCAATCCTCACTCTTGGTGGGCCTACACCCAACTAACTGAAGGGCTAATATAACACTCACAGCTTAGTATATTAGCTACCTCTTTTGAATCAGCATATACATTAGGGCAATGCACAGACCAAAAAGTCTTGGCTTACTTCTCTAGATTCCCACATTCTCTCAGACCCTAACCCTCTAATTCCTATTTTAGTAATTCTTTTGATGTTCTTAATTTTCAAAAAACATTTCATCTAGCCTTTTCTGTTATCTTTAGTGAAAGGAAATGGTCCAACTTACCAGAAGTTTTCTAGAATCTCTTATATTTTGTCTTGGATAAAAGTATACTTTTATATCTCTTCCATCTACTGTCTGTCAATTTAGCTGTTACCATCCTAAGAGAGGATAATATTTTCCTTTAATCTGGATTGTTAAAGTACCTTCCCAATTGGCCTCCTTGCCTTCAATCAACTGATGTTATTACTAGATTTTTTTTGCTGAAATAATGCTCTTATATTTCTCCATAAAACAACCTTCAAAGGCGGCTCAGTGCCTGTGGCTCAACGGGCTAAGGCGCCAGCCACGTACACCTGAGCTGGTGGATTCGAATCCAGCCTGGGCCCGCCAAACAACGACAGCTGCAACCAAAAAATGGCCGGGTTGTGGCGGGCGCCTGTAGTCCCAGCTACTTGGGAGGCAGAGGCAAGAGACTCGCTTGAGCCCAGGAATTGGAGGTTGCTGTGAGATGTGATGCCACGGCATTCTATCCAGGGTAACAGCTTGAGGCTCTGTCTCAAAAAAAAAAAAAACAACCTTCAAAGGCTTTCCAATAAACAGGAAAAAATGTCCAAATTCATTTGCTTAAAATTCAAGGCCTTCTGGCCAGGCACAATAGCTCATGCCTATAATCTTTTGGGGGGCTGAAGCAGGAAGATCATTTGAGCTCACGAGTTCGAGACCAATCTGGACAAGAGTGAGACCCTGTCTCTACCAAAAACAGAAAAATTAGTCGGGCATTATAGCAGATGTCTACAGTGTACAGCTACTCGGGAGGCTGAGGCAGGAGGACTGCTTGAACCCAGAAGCTTGAGATTGCTATGAGTTAGGCTAATGCACAGCACTCTAGCCTGGGTGACAGAAAGAGACTCTGTTACCAAAAAAATAAATAATTCAAGGCCTTCCATATTGTGCTTCCTATTAAACATTTCCCCTCTGTTCTTCATGTACTCCAGTCACATAATCTCATCATTACTACCCAATCTCATTATCATTCAACACAAATATATATTCTTAAACTTTTTCCTGATTATTTTCTCTGATCCTGAAATATCCAGGTTCCCTATCTGCTGTCCTTCCTTGTCCAATCAAATGCCACCTCATTAATAAATCTCTTCCTACCTAAAACCTAAATCAGAAATAATCCTTACATAGTCCTGCAAAACTATGTACACGGTTGAAGTCAACTGTATGATACATCATTGTATACACTTCCTCATCACCAAACGTTCATTCAATGTCTTCTTACACATAGCTGACATTTTTTTAAAAATCTTAAAATTTATGAAGTAATAAGGCAGTAGGGAGACTGAAGACAACAGAATGGATAAAGTCAGATCACTTTAGATGAGGTAACAAAGAAAGAAAATTGTTCCAAGTTTATGTAGCTAGTAAATGGTGAAGCAAGGATTCTCATATTCTTAACCATTATACTTTAAGGAGAGATGGTAAATTTGCTCTTTCCATATATGGCTGCCTAATAATACCAGTACTGTTTAGACAGGAAAAAATCCCACTACATTGTAGAGAAATAATAATGAATGTTATCACAAAAGCAACGTTTTTTAAAAAACAAATTTACTTTCACAGTTTAGAAGATAAGAACAATATATTATTACTAATGTGGCTAAGAAAAACTCCATGTTAACATAATCACAAGAGCTAACTCTAGTACCTATTCATTAAATGGGAATTAATGCTTCAGAATAAAAAGTAAAAAGCTATCTGCAACACAGGTGGTCCCAGGAAAGACTGGAAAAGATTGAAATCCTTCTTCAGGATTCTTTGATTATATCATCCATTACAAGTTTTCAATCACCTCTATTTCCCCTCAAGTCAAACATGGCAGTTAATTTGTTAACACTCACTTTATATCCCATTAAGTAAAATTAGTTTTTAAAAAATCAAAACAGACCTATAAAAAAAAGTGAGTTACAAGAGAGAAGATACTGATGATTTTATTTGTTTCCAACTCTAAAGGAGCTCCATTTTTGGAGCTTTGTTTCTAAATCCTGCCAAAAATCAAATATGATTTGCATTCATGTCATAATCTCAATAAAATCCTATTACAGAAAATCTAGAAACAGCTAGATTTAATTAAAATACTTAACACAGACTACATATTAGGAATTGTGTTATATGTAGGAATGCAACAAAGAATTTAATACAAGTGATGAAATAGTAAATCAAATACACATTAACACTCCCAATACTGTAATGTTCATACTTGTACAATCTTCCTTGTCACGACTTTAATATTCTACTTTAAAAAAAAAAAATACACATTCATGTACAGAGAAGATAGTGATTGCTTGAGAAATAAGCAAAAAGCTGCCTTAGAAGGAAAACTTAAGTTGGGTTTTAAAGGATAATTAAGAAAAAAGACAATAAGAAAGGCAAATTAGGCCTGGGCCAGCAACAGTCTAATAGCAAAGGTACTCACTAGAGTGAGTGGCAGTTAACAGCCTACGTTGATATCCACAGAAGGTCTATGTCAACACACATTTGCAAAGGTGAGGTAGCACAAAAATGAATGTAGTGACCACCATAAAAGTTCTGTAAAGTCCTGTATATGTTACTAAACTGTAATATGAGAACAACAAAAGATACAGAAATAAAGAGAAGCAGCCAGAGATGTAGATAGAAGATGAATTTTTAGGAGTCCGCCCTTGTCATAAAAAGAAGGGGAAGAAGGGATAACTCAACTTTCCCAATCTCTCCTTTGAAAAGACCTATGCTCAGCATGAACAAGGGGATAGTTTATCAAAAACTGAGTACTTGAAGAAGGTTCAGTGAGGAATTTATTCTATCAAAGAAATAAGGAGATACATAGTTTTCTGAGGCTGCAACAGCAGAGGTGCTAGTCTTGCTGTCATGTGCCCGATACTGATGACATAAGCTGTGATGCCTGTGGCCAATGGAGTAGCAACAGTGCCTCCACTGAAACAGTTTAACACTGTGATTTTGGAATTTTCCTGGCTGTACAGCCTTCATATTTGTTTCTCAATCTTTAATGTCTATTTCATTTTACCTCTTAAACTTTGTTTATAACTAACCCCTTGATAGACAGACCAGGAAAGGAAGAAAAGATTCAAACTACAATAGATGAAAAAATAGAAGTAATACCCTACAAAAATTATGACAGTATCAAAGCCCAGTGAAAAACTAGAGAGAGAGTTGTTGCGGCAGTTCTGATTTGCTTCATCTGGAGGGGCATGGAAAGAAATTAATGAATAGAGAAAATTCTTTTTATATATAGAAGAGAAGTTAATCTGCAGAGAGAGAAGAGAAGGAAGGGAGGGAGGGGAAAGAAAAGAAAGAAAAAAGAAGAAAAGAAACAAGACAAGACCAGACCAGATCCACCCAATAGACTGGGGGAAAAAGATAATAGCAAAGATCTAGAAAGCCACTATGAACATGAACACACCTGTATGTGACAGGGTTTTTGCTCTATTACCCAGGCTTGAGTGCAGTGGTACAATCATAGCTCACCGCAAACAAACTGTTGCACTCAAGTGATCTTCCTGCCTCAGCTTCCCAAGTAACTCCATGAACCACCACACCCAGCGCACATGCTCTCTCTCTTTCTCTCTCTATCTATATATATATGTACATACATTTTAACAGAGATGGAATCTCACACCATGTTGGCCAGGCTGATCTTGAACTCCTGGTCTCCAGCACTGGTCTTGGTCTCCCAGAATGCTAGGACTAGAGGTGAGTCACTGTACCTGGCCCCAAAATTTATTTTTAAAAAGAAATTCGCTTTTAGGCGGTGCCTGTGTCTCAATGAGTAGGATGCTGGCCCTATATAACGAGCGTGCCCAGTTCAAACCCAGCCCCCGGGCAAACTGCAACAACGAAAAAAAAGAAAGAAAATAAAGAAATTCGCTTTTAGGATGAAGACAAATTTGTTTCAGCTACAAACTAAGGTAAAAAACATAGGGCAAGTAAGAGGAACAACTGGCAAAGATCTATTTATAATTCTATTGCCCTCCCTGGACCATAAGCTCCTCCTCCAGAGCAGGGACCTTGGTTTACTGATGAATAAAATAAATAATAATATGCCTGGAATATGGAAATGAAGGAGTAAAGAGAGAACAAGAAATTTAAAATTTTCACCATTTTGACTAGGATAAGATTTATCTTAAACTGAAGTAGTACCATCTTGGGTATTTTTAAAAAGTCATCTTTAAGTTTATCAAAATAAGTAGAAATGATACTTGAATAAATACAGTGTTACCAATCAGGAAGCAAAGCTTTTTTTATATATACTACATGACAACCTTTACTGGCTATATTGCCTATCTTTTTCCTGTAATTCCCGAGATTCTAAATAGTTAAAGGATTACCATATAGGTAACCTTCATTATATACTAAAGAATGGAGAGGAGCACAGGGTCACTGAAGCAAAGACTACTTAATTCCATGTTTCCCTTCATTTTTCAACTGCATTAAGGAAAGGAGTAATAAGTGGGGCCTGAGCACTGGTATATATTGTTAAAACTTTTGGGTGATTCTAGAGGCAACCAATTCTGTGGTTTATCAGTTGATTCTCTTGGGTTTCCTAGGTAGATGACATTATTAAAATATAATTTCTTTAAATCACTTAATTTTCTGTGCATTTATCAGAACTTTCAATACATTGAAATGGTGGTGACAATCATTATCCTCATTTAATGTTAATGAGCATGCTTCTTATATTTCAACATTAAGTACAATTTAGCTATAGAGTATTAGTTGACTCTTTCTATCAAGCTGAGAAATTTCCCTGGCAGTGTGCTAAGAATTTTGTTTTCACTACATCATGGGTAAATGCCTAATTTTGTTAAATGTATCACAGATATATATCATGATTACCTTTAGGTTTCTCTTCAGTGTTAATGTGGTAAAAACTATAGTATAGAAGAAAAGAATTTCCTCTTACGATGATCTATTCTTGCATTCCTAGGAAAAATCCTACTAGTCCATTGATTCATTCAGTATAGTTATTTTATTTATGAAATTGACATTTATTCCTAATAAAGATGGTTTTTCTCATCCTGTCATATTTTGTAACTATGATTATTCTGATTTGGCTAACATGAATTCATGATGTCCTACCATTTTTCTAAGTTCTGAGATAATTTTCAGTATAACTATGATTATTCTGATTTGGCTAACATGAATTCATGATGTCCTACCATTTTCCTATGTTCTGAGATAATTTTCAGTATAACTGGCAACTCCATGAAGGTTTATTAGATAGAACTTACCCATAAAATCATCTAGTGCTTCTAGGGGATAGCAGGGGTCTTACACCATATTCACTACACATTTCTGTAGTTTTGAGTTTACTCTATTTTTCTATTTCAGGAGAATTTAGGCAATTTCCATTTCTAACCTTTCAAATGCATTGGCAGAAGTAGTACACAGAATAGAGAATAGGATGCTAATGTTATAGGTGCCCTCTTCTCTTCCATCACACTTGCCAATGGTTTTTTCCCGCCTTAAAAACACACACACAAAACTATTTTTTTGGAGCAATTTAAAGTTACCAGCAAAATTAAGCAGAAGCTACAGTTCCAATATACCTACACTCACACCCCCACACCAAGTATAACTCCCCCAACTATGAACACTGTACATTCAATGAACCTACACTGACACACAGTTATCACCAAAGTCCACAGGTTACATAAAGGGTTTACACTTGGTGTTATACATTCTACAGATTTCAACAAATGTACAATGAGAGCATCTACAATTATGGTACCATACAGAATGGTTGCAAAGCCCTACAAAACCTCCATACTTTTCATCCCTCCCATTCCCTTTCACTGTCTTCATAATATTGCCTTTTCTGAAATGTGACATAGTTGGAATCACATCATATGTAGTCATTTCAGATTAGCCTCATTTAGTAATACACATTTAAGTTTCTTCCACTTATTTTTATACCTCAATAGCTCATTTCCTTTTTCTTTTACTTTTTTTTTTTTTTTTTTTGAGAGTCTCAGTTTGTCACCCTTGGTAGAGTGCCGTGGCATCACCGCTCTCAGCAACCTCAAACTCTTGGGCTCAAGTGATTCTCTTGCCTTGGCCTCCCCAGTAGCTAGGACTAAAGTAGCCCACCACAACACCCAGCTACTTTTAGAAATGAGGTCTCGCTCTGGCTCAGGCTAGTCTTGAACCTGTGAGCTCAGGCAATCCACCCGCCTTGCCCTCCCAAAGTCCTACGACTACACTGAGCCACTGCACCTGACCTTCTCTTCTACTTTTTATTTTTTTGAGACAGATTCTCAATTCCGTCATCATAGCTCACAGCAACCTCAAATCTAGGGCTTAAGAGATCCTTCTACTCAACCTCCTGAATAGCTCAGCCTACAAGTGCCCACCACAACACCCAGCTAGTTTTTCTATTTAGTAGAGACAGGGTCTCACTCTTGCTCAGGCTGATTTCAAATTCTTAAGCTCAAGCAATCCACCAGCCTTGGCCTTCCAGAGTGCTAGGATTATAGGCACGAGCCACTGTACCCAGCCATTAGTTCATTTCTTTTTAGCACTGAATAATATTCCATTTCTGGAGGCACCACAGTTGATTCATTCAATCATCTACTAAAGAACATTCTGATTGCTTCCAAATTTTGGCAATTATGAAGAAAACTCCTATGAACATAAATATGCAGGGTTTTGTGTAGACCTAACTTTTCAACACATTTGGGTAAATATCAAGAAGCACAACTGCTAGACTCTACAGTAATAGTAGATCTTGCTGTTATTCTAAGAAGCTGCCCAAGTAGACAGACCATTTTGTATTCCCATCAGCAATGAATGTGAGTTCCTACTGCTCCACATGCTAGCCTGCACTTGGTGGTATCAGTATTTTAGCTATTCTAATAGACATGCAGTGGTATCTCAATGTTGTTTTAACTTGCATTTCCCTGGTGACATAGTATGTGCAGGATCTTTTCATTTGCTTATTTTGCCATCTGTATATCTTCACTACTGAGGTGTCAACATCTCTGGCTTACTCTTTGATCACCTTGTTTTCTTATTGTGGAGTTTTAAGAATTTACTGTGTTTTTTGAAAAACAGTCCTTTATTAAGTTAAGTTCTTTCGCAGATATTTTTTTCCCAGTCTGGGGTTTGTCTTTTCATTCTCTTGGTTGACTGCATACTAATTTTAAGAAACTCATTTCAAAGATCTTTTCTGTTTTTATCTTTTTTTTGGTAGCTGGTGTTCTCTAATTCATTAGTATTTGTTTTTATCTTAAATACCTATTCTTTGGTGGGCATGGGGTCTTAAACCTGTAACAGCTACCCAGGAGACTGAGGCAGAGAACAGCTGAGTTCAGTAACTTGAAATAAGCCTGGTCAACATGGTGAGACTCCATTTCAAAAAAAAAAAAAATTCTAATTTCTTTGGATTTATTTTTCTAACTTCCTATTTCAAAGAATTGGTTATTTTTTACTTTATTTCCTTTTTTCTAACGAACAGTTAAGATTGTAAATTTCCCTGTACCTTTTCAGCCACACTTGTATTCATTATTTAGTTCTAATTATTTTAGTGTAATAATTAATATACATGCACCAAGAGAGACAAGAAGAAATTACACTCACAGAACAATAATTATTTTAAAAAATTAAGTTGGATACTACTGAATGAACAATTCAAGATAGCTAAAAAGCAGAATGGATGCAGAAAGAAAAGCAAGTGAATTAATAAAGAAACTTTGAGGAGCCAGGTGCCTATAATCCCAGCACTCTGGAAGGCCAGCATGGGTAACATAGCAAGACCTTGTCTCTTAAGGGGGTTGGGGGGTGGGTAGGACATGGTGGTACATGCTTATAGTTCTAGTTACTTGGGAGGCTGAAGCAGGAGGACAGAGCCTAGAAGTTTGAGCCTGCAGTGAGCTACGATTGTGCCACTGTACTCCAGCCTGGGTGACAAGAGCAAGGCCCTATCTCTTAAAAAAAAAAAAAAAAGATAATAAAGATAAACCTCAGGAATTTTACAGAACAAAGTACAAAGGAAAAAGACCACAAGTACAGAAGAAATATTTTGAAAAAAGTAAGAAGACCTAGAAAGAGATACGGAAGTTTCAACATGTGACTAATAAGAATTTCAAAAAGTATCAAGAGACAAGAGAAAAGGTATACTGAAGAAATAACAGCGAAAAATTTCCTAAAACCGGCTCAGCGCCTGTGGCTCAACAGGCTAAGGCGCCAGCCACGTACACCTGAGCTGGCGGGTTCAAATCCAGCCCAGGCCTGCCAAATAACGACGGCTGCAATCAAAAAAATGGCCGGGCGTTGCGGCGGGCGCCTGTAGTCCCAGCTACTTGGGAGGCAGAGGCAAGAGACTGGCTTGAGCCCAGGAATTGGAGGTTGCTGTGAGCTGTGATGCCACATCACTCTATCCAGGGTGACAGCTTGAAGCTCTATCTCAAAAAAAAAAAGAATTTCCTAAAACCAAAAACGTGCCCTCAGACTTAAGGTCTCTAACTGGTCAAGTTTTCAAAACTAATAACTAAAAATATAATAAATTTCAGAATATTAAGAATCTCTGTTAAAGGTGGCAATGGAGGCCCACCTATGTCTATGGTAAACATGCCCTGTTATGTAAGCTTATATCTTGCTCTTACTCTGTAAACCTCTCTTTATTTTCCTCAATAAACGTGGTTCCATGCTTGCCTTGAAAAAAAGGAATTACTATTATAGGACTATGTGTTTACCACATATGTATAAAATGTCACTTACACAATAATAGGACATATTGCAGAAGAAAAAGAAATTTAAACAAAATATAAGGATGCAAGAAACAAATAAGCAAGAGAAAAAAGATTTAAGTTATAAATAGCAAAAAGACTTAAAAAAATCAAATGAATATTTCTAATAGTATTGACTTATCAAGCCGGAAAAGAATAGTGTAAAAAAAAACTATGCTACAGTTTTTATCTTGTACCAGGGATGGATATAAAACTGTAACTAAATATTGGGTGCCGCCTGTGATTCAGTGGGCCGGGTGCTGGCCCCATATACCGAGGGTAGTGGGTTCAAAACCAGCCCTGGCCAAACTACAAGAAAAAAATGGCTGGGTGTTGTGGTGGGTGCCTGTAGTCCTGGCTACTTGGAAGGCTAAGGTAGGAGAATCGCCTAAGCCCAGGAGTTGGAGGTTACTATGAGCTGTGACGCCATAGCACTCTACCGAGGGTGATAAAATGAGACTCTGCCTCTAACAACAACAACAAAAAAACTGTAACTAAATATTGTTATAGTTTTAAGTGTGTACGAGCAAACTGTAAAAGTGACCACTGGAAAAACTGAAATAGAATATATAACTTTGAAAAATTGGCTTGGCGCCTGTGGCTCAACGGGCTAAGGCGCCAGCCACGTACACCTGAGCTCGCGGGTTCGAATCCAGCCTGGGCCCGCCAAACAACGACGGCTGCAACCAAAAAATGGCTGGGCGTTGTTGTGGGCGCCTGCAGTCCCAGCTACTTGGGAGGCGGAGGCAAGAGACTCGCTTGAGCCCAGGAATTGGAGTTTGCTGTGAACTGAGCTGTGGTGCCACAGCACTCTATCCAGGGTGACAGCTTGAGGCTCTGTCTCAAAAAAAAAAAAAAAAGAAAAATTATCAGAGAAAAATCAAAAGAAAATATAATGAAATAATGAAGCCAACAAAATTAGCACACAGAAAACGTGGTAAACATAAAGCACAACTTAAAACACTATATTTCAATCTAACCATCAGCTATTATAAAACACGAATATGTTAATCTCAATTAAAATATATAATTACGGGCGGTGACTGTGGTTCAAAGGAGTAGGGCGCCGGCCCCATATGCCGGAGGTGGCGGGTTCAAACCCAGCCCTGGCCAAAAACTGCAAAAATAAAAAATATATATATATTAAAAAAAAAAAAAAATATATATATATATACACACACACACACATATATATATATATATATATATATATATATAAATAAAATTACAATTAGTTTTTAAATATATCTTTTGAAAAATCACCTACATGTGCTTACAAAAAATACGCCTAAAACCGGCTTGGCGCCTGTGGCTCAACGTGCTAAGGCGCCAGCCACGTACACCTGAGCTGGCGGATTTGAATCCAGCCCGGGCCCGCCAAACAACAATGACGCCAAACGTTGTGGCAGGCTCCTATAGTCCCAGCTACTTGGGAGGTGGAGGCAGGAGACTCGCTTGAGCCCAGGAAGTGGAGGTTGCTGTGAGCTGTGATGCCACAGCACTCTACCCAGGGTGACAGCTTGAGGCTCTGTCTCAAAAAAAAAAAAAAAAAATACCCCTAAAACCAAATAACCCGGGAAAGAACATGAGAAAAAGGAAAAGATATACCAAATGCTTATTTAAAAAAAAAAAAAAAAAAAAAAAAGGCTCAGAGCCTGTATCTCAGCAGCTAGGGCGTTAGCCACCTATACCAGCGCTGGCAAATTCGAATCCAGCCCGGGCCTGCCAAACAACAATGACAACTGGAACCAAAAAATAAAAATAGCCGGGCATGGTGGCAGGCGTCTGTAGTCCCAGCTACTTGGGAGGCTGAGGCAAGAGAATCACTTAAGCCCAGAAGTCTGAAGTTGCTGTGAGCTGTGACTGCACAGCACTCTACCTGGGGCAATACAGTGAGAATCTGTCACCAAAAAAAAAAAAAAAAAAAAAAAGTACTGTAGTGCTAACAGCAGACAACATGGAATATAAAGAGAAATCATTAAATGAAACAAAAATGATTGCATACTGATTTTAAAGACACTATTTAAAGATATAATTATAAATCTCTAGATACCAAATAGCTTATCTTCAGAATATACAAAAACTAAAATTACTAGGAGAAACTGAAAGGTTCACACACTCGTAGATGTTTCACAGAAGCCTCTTACTTTTAAATTCATGCTCACCACACAGATGAAAAATATTTACTTGAAAAATGCTTTCAGCTGTGTAATAGGACACACTTTAGAATGTTTGCAGAACTGTATTAATATGAAACAAATTCTGGGTAAGTCTAGCTCACTAAAAATGCTTCAGAATTAATAAAAACTCCTATTCCTAGTAGAGGTATCATAAAATGAATAAGCCAGAAAGTAAATGTTACCAAAATTAAGAAATAGCACAGTGGCTCATGCCTGTAATCCTAGCCCTCTGGGAGACCAAGGTGAGAGAATCACCTGAGCTCTGGAGTTTGAAACCAGCCTGAGCACCAGGGAGACCCCAGCTCTGCAAAAAAATAGAAAAATCAGCCAGGTGTGATGGTGCATGCCTGTAATCCCAACTACTAGGAGGCAGAGGCAGGAGGACAGCCTGAGCCCAGGAATTTGAGGTTGCAGTGAGCTACAATGATGCCACTGAACTCTAACAAGGGCAACACAGTAAGAATCTAAGTCCAAAACAACTCCCTAAAACAAAAACCAAAAGATAAAAACATTAAAAAAAAGAAAAACTAAAAATCACTATTTAAAAAAAAAAGATGGTCAGATCCATAAAAAGAACAGTAGAGGAAAAAACCCAAACTAGTCAAGAACACTTTATCCTTCATGAACCCTACGAAAATGGTATACAGAATGACTTTAAGACATAATAAGCTTCAAAGTCCAACAAACCTGTGTTTCAGTGCTTGCTCCTTGTGTTAACAAGCTGAGATAAATAATTGAAAAGCTCTGGGCCAGGTGCAATGGTTCACACCTGTAGTCCCAGATACCTGGGAGGATGAGGCAGGGAAGAACATTTGAGCCCAGGGGGTTTTGGCTGCAGTGAGCTATGATGCACTCCAGCCTGGGGTACAGAGAAAGATCCTGTCCCTTACAAACTGATGAAAAAAAAAAAATAACCCGAAACGAAAAAAGTAATTGACAATGAAGATAACGACAATAATTTAAGTTCTATCCCTTAGTTTCCACATCAATTAAATGGCAATAATAGTTTCTAGCCCTTTGTGGGGCTTTATAGCTATCAGGAGAATAAAATAAAATAGTGCCTGACTTAAAGGGCTCAATAACTGATAGCTATTGCTACTATCAAATTGTACTTGGGATGCAAAGTATATCGCATATGCCTTGGTATTGTTTAATATCTGTTTTATAAACTGCTCTCTGAATTTTAAAATTAAATGGGAAATATTTTCCATTTATTTCTTACAATATTTGGGTTTTCAGTTCTTAGTGACCTGAAACTTTTTTTATTAAACATAGGATTGCTGGGCTGAGCATGGTGACTCACACATATAATCCTAGCACTTTGGGAAGCCGAGGCAGGAAAATCATTTCAGGGTGGGTGTTTAAGACTGTCTGAATAGTAGCAAGACCCTGTCTCTACAAAAAAATAAAAAGAAAATTAGCCAGGCACAGTGGTGCACGCCTACAGTCCTAGCTACTTGGGAGGCTAAGACAGAGAAGCGCTTGAGCTCAGGACATGGAGGTTGCAGTGAGCTATGGTCACGTTTCTGCACTCTAGCCTAGGGAACAGAATGAGACTCAAGGGGGTGGGGGAATCACTAATGGAATAAATACAGGCTGTTGCTCCACCACCTTAACAAGTGCCCAGTTCTAGTCCAAAGAACAGAAAAACGGTGAAGAATAGTATTAACACTATCATTCTTCGGTCCTAGTGATTTCTTTCCTTGTAGAACCAAGAAAATTTTCAGACAGAAAATATAAAAAACATCCACTGGAGCCAGGCATAGTGTGGCTCATGCCTATAATCCTAATACTCTGGGAAGCCGAGGCAGTAGGATCACTTGAGCTCAGGAGCTTGAGACCTGAGCAAAAGTGAGATCCCATCTATAAAACATTAAAAAATTAGTTGAGTACAGTGGCATACACCTGTTGCCCCAGCCACTTTGGATGCTGGATCACATCAGCCTAGGAGCATGACATTGCAGCAAGGTATGATGATGCTACTAGGGCAACAGAGACTCTGTCTCAAACAATAACAACAACAAACCCACACCAAACCACCCAATGGGATAGAATCCTGCCCAGAATCTAGAAAACCAGTTTAAACAGCTCGTTTGGCATCCAGGAATGCCTGGGTAACTTTTTAATTTTGCTTTTAATGAATCAATGCCATTAGTATCGGTAACATACATTTAAAGGTTTATGGATAAAAAATCTTAGAAAAAGATCTTATTCATGTGCTCCAAGAATATATCAAGTGTTTTTTTTCTAACCTGTTTTCAGTTGTTGGTGCCCAAGAGGAGGAGAAACCCCCAACCTCAAATAAATAAGAACACAGTAAGTCTGAATTCCCTAATACTAAATTTATTATAAAGTTTACAGATGGGAAATACAAGAAATTAAAGCAGATACTACTTCTACTTTGGCTTGTTCACTAATAGTATATAAATCAATTCCTTACTTGCTTCTTATAAATTCAGCTCAGCAGGCTTTCTGTGTTACTTCTAAGTACAAAGCTGACAACATAGTTCCTTACCTTTCCATTAGCTTCTCTTTATCCCAATTGAAGTGGCTAAGGAGTATTCTTGTGATAGTTGCTGGATTCTAAAGAAGGAGGGAAAAAAAGTCATTTTAAGGTAACGGCACTTCACTGACATTTAGTGAACTTCTAGGATGAATTTAAACTTCCATAATACTCCACCCAAATATCCATTCATAGGCTATTTCTTTAGTCCCCTGAGGAAATACAAAATTTGAATTATATGATCAAGAATATTTAAAAATATGTCAGTTTTCTGTAAGATCAAAATAAGTCAAAAAGAAATTAAATGGAAAGTAAATTACTATATTAAATCATGCACTAATTAAATTTTGCAATTAAGACTTAACAGACCACCACATCTGCATACTAAATGTAATTAGTAAAATTTCTAATGCCTAGCTGGAAGTGGTAGTTATGTGCCTATATGGTCCCAGCTACTTAGGAGGCTGAGTCAGGAGGATTACTTGAGCCCAGGAGTTTAACTTTGTTTCATTAAAAAAAAGATTTTTTTTTTCCTAATACCTTATGCATTTAATAGTTCAAATGGGTCCAAATTGTTTCTGAGTCAGAGTGCACTTCAGAGATATTAAACCAAACTGACAAAATATGTATACCTTGTAATAATTTATAGTGTGTAATCTTAGGTTGCTATTTCATTTTTGAGAAAGAAAAGCTAACACAACATAATAAGAGCAAAATTTAGTCCCTTAACGTTCAATGCTGTCGCAAATATCTCTTATTTCCCATAAAACTATGAGCCTACAATTTAAGTACAGAATTTTAACTTAAAATGCAATGGGGCTTAGGAGATCAGCAAAACCTGACTCATTCAATGTCACTAGAGCTAGTCACAATAGCAGAAGTGGAACATGGGTTGGTTAATTTGTATTTCATACATAATTTTACTACATCAAACAACATTTCAAAGATCTCTGCAGGCCAACACTACTTTATTTCACCATAGTTAACTACTGATTTACAGTAACTTTGTATAAAAATAGGTCAACAAAGAAATCTCTATCAATTTTCAACAATACCATGTATGAGAGAAAAATTTACATACACTCATACACACACTCTCTTCAAAAGCCAAGGATGCACACACTCTCACTAATTCATTGTAGCACATTCTGCTAATCTATCTAGGCTCTCCTTATTTTTTGGACCCAGACAACCCTAAGAATCCTTCTTTAACATAGCATTCTAGACAGACAACCACCAATCTACCAGAGTTAAGATGCAAGAAGAGGCGATGCCTATAGCTCCGTCGGCAGGGAGCTGGCCACATACACCGAAGGTGATGGGTACAAACCTGGCCCAGGACAGCTTAAAAAAAAAAAAAATAGAAAAACTGAGGGAAGAGGATCACTTGAGCCCAAGAGTTTGAGGTTGCTGTGAGCAATAATACCACGGCACTCCACCAAGGGTGATAGCTTGAGATTCTGCCTCAAGAAAAAAAAAATGCAACAAGAAACCTATTAACTGATCCTAAGTTTTAATGCTTATTTGTACAGAATACATAAGCATTGGGTTTTTGTTTTTAGTTTTTTGTTAAGAGTTTTCCTCTGTCACCTGGGCTAGAGTGCAATGATACCATCATAGCTCACTGCTATCTCACACTCCTGGGCTCATATATGCCTTCTGCCTCAGCCTTTACAGAATACCTGGGAATATAGGCTTGAACCACTGTGCCCAGCTAATTTTCCTATTTTTTGTCCAGATGGGGTTTCTTGCTATGACTGATCTTGAACTTTGGACTTCAAGTGATCCTCCTACTTTGGCTTCTCACAGTGCTAGGATTACAGGTGAAAGGCACTGTGAAATGCCTGATTTAGAAATTTTAAAAGAACTCTCAGAGATGGTACTAGGTTTTCAGAACATTTGCCTACAACTGAAATAAAGTCAGTAATTTAGATTTAGCCATGTGTCAAATAAGAGCAATAATCTTATCAATTGAGAGACTTAAGTTTCATGGTACGTATTAACTAGAATTATGTGACTCTAACTTTACAGTATCCAGCATATGATATTCCCTACTACTAGATAGGGTGTTTGGGAAAAATATTTCTGGAATTTTCAAAGAGACTCAAATTGCAAAGATAGGCAAACAGAAAGGAAGGGTAATTATTTGATGTTGGTAAGGTCAAACACTGGATCCAGCCAGAAGTTCCCAAATCTAATATTGGTTTATCAAAAATAATGATAGAAACCTTGGTTAAAACACAGATTCCTAAGTTCCACTCTCAAACTTTTACTTAATAAGATCTGGGCAGGGCCTCCCCAAATGTGTTCATAGCCATGTGAGGCATGACAGACATGACTCTAAAACTAAGAGAACTCTATGCCTCTGGCTGAAGGAATGAAGAAAAGGCCCTTGAGAACTGAAAAGTACAGGAGAAATCACTGAGAGGAGAGAAATGAAGAAGTAGCTCTCTAGGTCTGTGTGTGAAACTCACCCAATGAAGTACAGAAGAGGCTTTCAGAACAGAACTATGATATGAATCACTACCTGGCTCCTAGATAAACTTAACTGGGAACAAGAGGAGCAAATGCAAACAACATGGCAGAGGCTTTAAAAACTGAATAGGTAATGGAACCACTGCTTTATGTAAGATGAGAAAGAACTTGTAGGTATAACCTAACCACTTTGACTTGTCTACTAAACGAACAAAAAACCCCTGACTTCTCTAATGGGTTTGAATAAGACCCAGAATCTTACAATATTCAAAACACCTCGGATAGAATCTAAACTACCAGACATAGCAAGAACAAAAAATCTTACCAATTCTCAGAGAAGATAATCAAAAGATACTGACTATTTAGTATCTGAGTCTGGGTGACTCAGATACTAGAATTATCAGGCAAAGACTTTTAATGTGCCTATTAAAACCATGATCCATTAGGGAAGGGTGAACACCTTAAAACAAATGAAAGAAATTCTCAAGAGAAATATAAACTATAAAAAAGAACTAAATGGGAACTTTATAACTAAACACAACATTCACTGGATAGGCTTGCAATCAAACAGGAGATGACAAGAGGAGTCAGTGAACTTGAAAACAAAAGAAATTATCTGATCTTAGTAACAGAGAAAAAAGAGTAAAGCTGTGGTCTCCAACCCCAGGCCTGGCTGGGTAGTGGGCTAGTAGTGGCTTATTAGGAATTGAGCTATACAGCAGGACTTAAGCAGCAGGCAAGCAAGTGAAGCTTCATCGTTATTTACAGCAACTCCCGATAGCTGGCTTTATCGCTTGAGTTCTATTTTCCTCTTGCATCAGGTCTCTCAGATCAGTGGTGGCATTAGATTCTCATAGGAGCACAAACCCTACTATAAACTGTACACGGGAGGGATCTAGGCTGTGTGCACCTTATGAAAATCTAATTAACCCCTTCTGATCCTATGTTGGACCTTGTCTGACACAATGATTTTCTATGCTCTGCTCCAATGTAAATAAATGTAGGAAGGTGCCCGATGCATTTTTTTGAATTGCATTCTACACCAGCCCTTAACTTGCTTGGGAGTTGCATAAAATGAAAATACACATTAATAGGAATACTCATGACTTCTAGGAAGGATTTTTCAAGTGATCTGAAAAAGAAAATACTTCAGGAATATGAATTATGTGCCTCTAATGATAAGAGGTTAGTAATGATGCTGAGTATATTCTTTGGCCCTCAAACACAGTCTGATCACTGGTTGTAGGAAGGAACAGACTGTTCAATTTGAAAAACCAACTATTATTTTAGAATACAAAAATTTATGCAAAGTGTGGATAGAGCTGATCAGTACTGTGGACATTACAGATTTACAAGGAGGTCCTACAAATGGTAGAAAAAAATCAATTCTTCTGGTTGATGAAAGTTACAGTTGTGAACAGCTACACCCTTTACTCATTAGATAAGGAGGAGAGTGGAGAAAAAGTACAGACATACTTTTCTTAAAGGAGAAATCTCATCACTCAGCTTGTGAGCAATGTGAACAACAGAAATTCAAAACAGGGAGGAAGACAATCTTCTGACACTGAGGAAAGGCTAAATGGGAATATGCATTTTATAATGCATTTTGCGTTTTCTAAAGCAAAATAAAAAAAAAAAACACTGCTTGGTTTGCAGCATAAGAAACGAGAAAGGCAGAGGAGAGAAACCATTTTCTACTGTGAGACATACAAGAGGACGCCTGGACAGCATCCTGGAGATTGCTTCAAGAAGTATTACACGCAAAAAAAAATCACAAACAAAAATAAACAGAAACACTTTATTTTATGTAACCTAAGGTAGATAATAAAGTCATTAGTTGAGTTCATATTTGTTTTTCTCTTTTAAGCTGTAGAATAATTACAAGTAATTCACTCTTTCCCGCCCAAAATACAGTAAGAGTGGGTGGTAGAAAAATTGGATTGGAAAGGGTACTAATGCCTGATGATCTGAAGTTGAGCTGAGGCAGGAATGCTAGCACTGTCTAGTTCCAGGGAAACAAGCTCAGAGCTCCCCTTGATTCGGCATTGTAGTGAGTTGTATAATTATCTCACTGAAGTACACAACAAATGTAATGTGCCTGAATCAATCTGAAAGGTAAAATGCAATAGATATAAATGTGGAATTTTTTTTAAACTTCAAGTATCCCAAAAGAAGGCAGAAAAAGGAGAAACAGAAAAACAACATTAAGACCTAACTCCAACCACATCAATAATTACATTAAGAGTAAACATTCAAAAACAAACCATTCAAAAGACAGCAACAGCTAAAAATTTTTTTTAAAAGGGCAAAACCACTTGCTGTTACCCAGTTTTCAGTGTATCAAAGATACATTATGTAAACATCAATCAAATGAAGCTGCAGTAGTTATATTTCTATCTAAATAAACTTCAGAAGAAGGAAAATTATCAATGATAAAGAAAAACCTCACAATGGTAAAAAAAAGGCAATTCACCAAGAAGACATAAAGCCCTAAATGTATGCCTCTTAACAACGAAACTCAAAATAAAGTGAAAACTGATAGAAATATAAGAAAAACAGGGTAGCACCCGTAGCTCAGTGGGTAAGGTGCAGACCACATACACCCAGGCTAGCAGGTTCGAACCCAGCCAGGGCCAGCTAAACAACAACTGCAACAACAACAACAATATAGCCAGGCTTTGTGATGGGTGCCTGTAATCCCACCTACTTAGGAGACTGAGGCAAGAGAATCGCTTAAGCCCAGGAGTTTGAGGTTGCTGTGGGCTGTGATGCCAGGGCACTCTACCAAGGGCAACATAATGAGATTCTGTCTCAGGAAAAAAAAAAAAGAAAAGAAAAGTAATATAAAAAAAACAAACAAATCCTGGCTGAGCACCTGTAACTCAAGCTGCTAAGGCACCAGCCACATACACCAGCGCTGGCAGGTTCGAATCCAGCCTGAGCTCACCAAACGACAATGACAACTACAACCAAAAAATAACTGGGGCATTGTGGCAGACACCTGTAGTCCCAGCTACTTTGGAGGCTGAGGCAAGAGAATTGCTTAAGCCCAGGAGTTGGAGGTTGCTGTGAGCTGTGATGCCACAGCACTCTACCCAGGGCAACAGTTTGAGGCTCTGTCTCAAAAAAACAAACAAACAAATCCACAATTATATGTAGAGATTTCAATACTTTTCTATCAGTAATCCACAGAACAAGTTGACAGACTACTTGGAAATTTAATCATCTTCTAAATAACCCAACGGCCAAAGAGGAAATCTCAAAGAAAATTAGATGACATCTTTAACTGAAGAAAAATGAAAATCCAACATACCAAAATTCGACATAGTTAACAGTGTTTAGAGAAAAATTTAACACATGAAATGCTTATATAAAGAAGAAAAGTCTCAACTGCTTCAACCAAACAAAATCCACCAAAGCAAGCAGAAGAAAGGGAATAAAGAGTAGAAATCAATGAAATTGAAAGCAGAAAAATAAGAGAAAATAAAGTTAGCAATGAAGAGCAATAAAATTAATAAAACTCCAGCAAGGCCAATAAGATAGAACTACCAACAAATCTTTACCCATTAAATTCAACAACTCGGGTTGAGCACAAGGGCTCTCACCTATAATTCCAGCATTTGGGAGACCAGGAGTTTGAGGCCAGCTGTGCAACACAGTGAGCAAGTGTGGGTATCTCTACAAAAAATTTAAAAAATTAGCCAAGTAAACTCAGCTACACAGGAGGTTGAAGCAAGGGGATCACTTGAGCCTAAGAGGTTGAGAAAGGAGTGAGTTAAGATTGTACCACTACACTTCATCTGGAGCAACAAAGTGAGACCTTACCTGTTAAGAAAAAAAAAACAAAAAAAAGCCTGGATGAAAATCAACTAATTGTTCTTGAAGACACAACATTAAAGAAAACACATGGCTTGGCGCCTGTGGCTCAACGGGCTAAGGCGTCAGCCACGTACACCTGAGCTGCGGGTTCGAATCCAGCCCAGCCCGCCAAACAACAATGATGGCTGCAACCAAAAAATGGCCAGGCGTTGTGGCGGGCACCTGTAGTCCCAGCTACTTGGGAGGCAGAGGCAGGAGACTTGCTTGAGCCCAGGAATTAGAGGTTGCTGTGAGCTGTGATGCTACAGCACTCTATCCAGGGTGACAGCTTGAGGCTCTGTCTCAAAAAAAAAAAAAAAAAAAACACAAATACTCCTGTAACTATAAAACTGAATATGTAATTATTCATAATTATACAAATAAAACTCAAGGCCAAATGATATCATTGGCAAATTCTACCAATCATTTAAGGAAGAGAAAAAAAAAATTCTACACAATTTCTTCCAGAAAACAGAAGAGAAGGGACCGCTTCCCAATTCCTATTGTAAGATCTGTGTCATCCTGACACCAAAAAAATCAGACAAAGATATTACAAGAAAACTATTAGGTCATTAAATCTGAAATGTTTGATTTCAAATCAAAAGTTTTGTTTATTATATCTCAAACAAGAAGCAGTACAATTAATCAAAGTATGCACCTAAACCATCAACACAATTTTGCCATCTTTACGGTAGTTTGCTTATGCCAGCGGCAAAGAAACCTGGGAGAGTGTGTGATGCACAGCTTTTTGAGAATTAAATATTCTTCCTTGCAAAAAATGATCCAAAGCCTGGAAGTGGTTCTCAGCTGGTGCAAGGCCTGGTGAATACGGTGGATGACAAAGAGATTCCACGTTCACCCTCTGTAGTGTGAGCAGTGTTGTTTGTGCAACAACGTTGTCTTGTAAGAGGAACAGCCTGCCTGTCTTTGTTGACAATCATCCTTATAATGTACAATTGGTTGCAGTAGACATCCATTCTTATCAACTGACAAGGTTTTACGAAGCTATAGTGGATATTATCAGTGCTAGACCACCAGACAGACACCACGAGCTTTTTGATAAATACTTAACTTTGGACTATGTTTCAGCACATTATCTTTTTTTGTTTATTTGTTTAAAACAGAGTCTCATTCAGAACTCCAGGCTAGAGTTCTATGCCATCAGTCTAACTCACAACAACCTCAAACTTTTGGGTTCAAGCAATCTTCCTGCCACGGCCACCCTAGTAGCTGGGACTACAGGCTCCTGCCATACCTGGCTAATGTGTGTGTGTGTACATGTGTGTGTGTGTGTATTTTTTCACTCTTTCTCAGGCTGGTCTCAAACTCCTAAGTGCAAGCAATCCTCCCGCCTTGGCCTCCCAGAGTGCTAGAATTGGCACTTCATCTTTATCCAACCATTATCTGAACGCTTACCAATTATAAAAAAGAATCCATTTCTCACCACCCATAACAATATGGTGTAGAAACAGTTTTCCTTTACGTCAGGACGACGGCAAAGAGAAGGAAGCCTGAGATGACTTCTTCTGATGCTCGTTTAATTCATAAGGAACCCATCCATCCAGCTTCTTTACCTTGCTAATTTGTTTCAAATGGTCCAGTATTATCAAAATAGGAATGTCAAATCTTGCTGCTCATTCATGCATAGGTTGAGATGGATTTGCTTCCACTACAGCTTTCAGCTCATCATTATCCACCTTGGTCTCAGGTTGCCCACATAGCTCCTTTTCAAGATTAAAATCACCAGAGGGAACTTCTCAAACCATCAACATACTGTGTGCTCATTAGCCACATCCTTTTCAAATACTCCATTGGTATTTCAAGCTACCTACACCAGATGGAACAATATAGAACTGAAATCACAAGAAGCTCTCCTTTTTTTTTTTTGAGACAGAGCCTCAAGCTGTCACCCTGGGTAGAGTGCCGTGGCATCATAGCTCACAGCAACCTCTAATTCCCAGGCTCAAGCGAGTCTCTTGCCTCCGCCTCCAAGTAGCTGGGACTACAGGCACCCGCCACAACGCCCGGCCATTTTTTGATTGCAGCCGTCATTGTTGTTTGGCGGGCCCGGGCTGGATTCGAACCTGCCAGCTCAGGTGTATGTGGTTGGCGCCTTAGCCCATTGAGCCACAGGCACCGAGCCAACTCTCCTCTTTTTTTTTTGAGATAGTCATACTCGGTAGAGTGCCGTAGCTTCACAGCTCACAGCAACCTCAAACTGTTAGGCTTAAGTGGTTCTCTTGCCTCAGCCTCCCAAGTAGCTGGTACTACAGGCGCCTGCCACAACACCTGGCTATTTTTTTGTTGTAGTTGTCATTGTTGTTTGGCAGGCCCGGGCTGGGTTCAAACCCACCAGCTTCAGTGTATGTGGCTGGTGTGCTAGCCTCTCAGCTACAGGCGCTGAGCCGAGAAAAACTCTTTAAAAAAGCCATTGTAGGGTGGTGCCCATAGCTCAGTGGGCAGGGCACGGGCCACATACACCAAGGCTGGTGGGTTCGAACCTGGCTGGGGCCAGCTAAAACAACAATGACAACTGCAACAACAACAACAACAAAATAGCCGGGCATTGTGGTGGGCACCTGTAGTCCCAGCTACTTGGGAGGTTGAATCAAGAGAATTGCTTAAGCCCAAGAGTATTGAGGTTGTTGTGAGCTGTGACGCCACAGCACTCTACCCAGGGTGACAGCTTGAGACTCTGTCTGCAAAAAAAAAAAAAAAAAACCATTGTAGATTTCTTTAGTGTTCATAAAATAGTCATAAATCCAAATGATCTTGAATTAGACACAAATATACTGCTGTATACTTCACGTTTTATAACCAAGAAACAACAGGCCACGTAAACCTCCAATACATTTTCTTGCCAATTATTCTCAAAATACATAGCTCAATGATTAAGAATTATGACAAAGGAATATGTGCCGTGTATTAATACAGCTGGAATCTACCTCCCTTCATCAAGGTTTATAATAGGTGGACTGAGAACATGTCTACATATATTTGCCTAAAGGATTTTAAAGAATGAAAATATCACTAAATATAGACCTCTGAATTAAATCATTGTTTTACATTATTGTAATATATGTATATAGTTTTAAAGGTTTATCAGTCTTCTTTGCCACACCTCAGTCACTACTTATTTCTAATCCTCTGAGGTAAACATTTTAAACTCTTTTAGCTGTTTCTTATACTTACTTCTATCCTAAACCAGATGCTTATGCCCAAAGAGTTATTATTTTTCCATTTTAGGTATTATCTATCACCTTCTTAATGTGACAAATAAGAATGCAGCACCGCCACATGCACCTCTCTGTCTTGCATAATTTATCATAATTTTTAATTATATCCATTGGTTTTAATATTCAACTAACAGGAATTCCAGAAGGCGGAGGCAAGGGAGGAAAATTACCAAGACAGTAACAGAGTTAATTCCTTCTTAAAAAAAAAAGGCTTGGCGCCTGTGGCTCAATGGGCTAAGGCGCCAGCCACGTACACCTGAGCTGGCGGGTTCAAATCCAGCCCGGCCCGCCAAACAACAATGACGGCTGCAGCCAAAAAATGGCCGGGCGTTGTGGCGGGCGCCTGTAGTCCCAGCTACTTGGGAGGCGAAGGCAAGAGACTCGCTTGAGCCCAGGAATTGGAGGTTGCTGTGAGCTGTGATGCCACAGAACTCTATCCAGGGTGACAGCTTGAGGCTCTGTCTCAAAAAAAAAAAAGTTAATTCCCCGAAGCTTTAAAAGGGCACAAATCTCTCAGATGAAAGGGTCCACTAAGGACTCAGCAGAATAGAAAAGTCACAGACATCTCTCTTCAGAACACCAACAGAAAGAGACAGACTGATACTTAAAATTAAAAACAGAAGAAGAAAAAGAAAAAAGAAAAGTCACAAAGAAACAAGACCCAGTCTTATCAGTAACAGTGAATACAGAAGGCACTGTCTTCCCAAAGATTCCAATCTATAGCTTCCCTCTAGCCAATCTAGAAATCAAATGTGAAGGAAAATTAGGTAAGTTATCAGGATCCCAAAGAGTAATATCCTGAAAAAAGTTTTGGGGTTGTTAAATTAAGGATGTAGTCCAGCAAAATGCAATTAAATCAAGAAAAAAAAACAGGTCTAAAGACTCAGAGGCTCCAACAGTGAAGCAAGTCCATGGTTGAGAGCTATATATAAGAGGCTTAGAGGAAAAGCCTGCCTGATTAGAAGAGCAAATGAAGGGCTCCAAAAAAAGGGTAAATAAATCCAAACGACCTTGATATAGAGTACTGTTCTTAGGAAGGTCCAGAGCATTTGACATTAGGCCTGTTAAAAAAAAAGTAATGATCATAATACATTACTTGGAATGTCAATGAATGATATTTATAAACCATAAAAACATTCAGCAGTGTCACTTTAAAAATCAAGCTATGAGTAAACTAGTAAGATGTGGTTATGATCACAAGACAAAAAGATTTTCATAACATCAAAGTATAGGTGGCTTTTTAGAAAGTGGGATTCTCAAAGACAGAGAAAGAAAGTTAAGAGGAAAGAGATAATATCAAAAAGTGACTGGGGCGGCGCCTGTGGTTCAAAGGAGTAGGGCACCGGCCCCATTATGCCGGAGGTGGTAGGTTCAAACCCAGCCCTGGCCAAAAACTGCAAAAAAAAAAAAGTAATGGAAACAGAAAGATGAAAGCTATAAATGTAATTATTAAAAACCATAATAACTTTCACTTATTACCACATTGCATATATTAACTTTGCTTTCCTTTCAAATAACAGATCAAAGAAAGAGCTACAATAACTATTAATCATTCAGAACTCATTAAGAAAAAGGATATGAAAAGGTAATTCAGGGAAATGTAAGTTAAAACAACCGGTGGCGCCTGTGGCTCAAGGGAGTAGGGTGCCGGCCCCATATGCTAGAGCTGGCAGGTTCAAACCCAGCCCTGGCCAAAAACTGCAAAAAAAAAAAAAAAAAACCCAAGTAATATTTTATCAGAGTAACAAAAATTTGAAGTTGGCGGCAAGACTGCAGAGAAAATGATAGTTCACACAATGCTGTGTAAAAATAAACTCATAAACTTTTTGAAAACATTCAGCCTCTTATAAAAATTGCAAAAATAAAAAAGGGAAGACACATAATACAGGATGGGAATTAAATGTCAAACAATAGGGAAAATGATAAATTGATGTGATCATGTTAGAGAATCACCATGTAATTGTTAAATCCACAATATACTATGGAAGTGAAAAATAGCAACTAGCAGAATTAAATGTTTTAAAGTTTGACATAAGAAAGCACTAGTTAAAAAAAAATCAAAACATCCTGAGCAATGACTAAGTCCACTCAAAAAGTTTGTAACTTTACCTCCTTTCCATAAAGATAGATTAATCACATTAAAAAAAATTAACACCAATTAACACTAACACGCATACTTAAAAGAGAAAACTCAGTAGATGTTAATTTTGAGAAGTCAATAGTGGCAGTCAGGACCAAGGGTAGTGGCTCATGGCTATAATTCCAGAACTTTGGGAGGCTGAGGTTCCCTTGAGGCTAAGAGTTAAGGCACTAGCCTGGGCAACACAGTGAGATTCTGTCTCTATACAAAAAAAATAAAAAAATTGACCCAGCACACTTGCAGTCCTAGCTACTTAAGAAGATGAGGCAGGAGTTCAAGGCTGCAGTGAGTTATGATTGAGCCACTATACTCCAGCCTGGGCAGCAGAGGGACAGTGTCCTACCAAAAAAACAAAAAAAAAGAAAAGAAAAGAAAAGGCAGGGGGTGGGAGTGTGGAGCAGAGTCAGGATTAGAACTTAGTACCTAGGTCTCTAAAATTCAAAGCTATTTTGCCTTATATTCATTTAAATGTTGCCAAATCACGAAAGGTAAAAAATAACTTATGATAAATTTAGCAGACAATGAAATACCTAAAATAATATACATTTGGAAGAAGGTGCTAAATACCAAACATGAAAGCAAAAGAAAGTTAACTGAAAAGGTTTCCAAGACCAAAAAATCTTATTTTAACATTATTGATTGAAAATACCCCTTCCACAATGTATCATGAAACAGTAGACCAGATCTCCTCAACACAGCACATGTTGTTTATAAAAGTATTAACTACCAACATCAGCCTTTTGAGCCAAAATTTAAGCCAGGGATAGTTAAGATTTTAGGTTGGATAGTCATCTTGAAAACCCAGCAATCTCCACTGAACACCAAATGTAAATTTTATCTGCCTTTTCATTTAGTTATACTTGAAAAGCACTTTTTTAACCTATTCAGAAAAACACAATCCTTTCCTTTTAGAATATTAACAGCAAATAAAACGATGCAAATATCTGTATCATTTAGCCCTCCCTGTAGTACCTCACTTTATAGCCAATACTAAAATGATACAAGCAACTAACACAACATTATAAGGTCTGACAATTAAGTTCACAAACTTGCAACTTGTGCTTACAGTTGGCAGCACTGTACAAAGAACTCGATATGATTTCATAACCTTAGTATACCACATATCAGTGTCTCACAGTTGTGTCTGTGTCAACAGGTGGCGGTGTCTTGCTGAGCAATGTTTGTTACTGTTGCATATTTTTGAGTGCCATTATGAGAATGTCAGAGTTTGAATTAGAGTGATGAACAAACCTACATAAATTTTTTGTTAAACTTGGCAAGGGAAGGGATATCAGGGACATGTTAGTCAAAGTTTATGGGGATAATGCCATGAAGAAAATGGCAGTATACAAATGAATAACATGTTTTTCTGAGGGAGAGAAAGTGTCACTGATGAAGAGAGGCTCAAGCAGCCAGTAATAAACACAACTGACAAAAACATTGCAAAAATTCATTGAATCAAAATCATCAGCTGACTGTGCAGACCAAGTAAACATCAATAGAGAATTAGGAAAATCGTAACTGAAAATCTTGGCCAGCAACTCATGGCTCCTGCATCACAACAATGCACCAGGCTCATTGAGTTTTTTACCCAGTAAACAAATAACTGCTTTGGAACAGCCTCCCTACTCACCTGATCTGGCCCACCATGATTTTTTTCTTTACTTAAAGATAAAGGAATTATTGAAAGGAAAACATTTTGATGACATTTAGGACATCAAGAGTAATAGGACAATAGCTTTGATGGCCTTTCCAGAAAGAGTTCCAAAACTTATGAAGGGTGTACTAGGTACTGGCATTGATGCATAGCTTCTCAAGGTGAGTACTTTAAAGGTGACTATAACGATATTCAGCAATGAGGTATGTAGGTATGTAGCACTTTTTCTAGGACGTGTTAGTGAACTCAATTGTCAGACCTTGTAAGCTTGACATTTCTTTCTCTTCATGAGTTTGCACTGCCTAAATTACAACTTGCCTATAATTTAGGTTTTAAGGTTCACTATAAAATGTTATTGCTCCCCCACCCCATCCCAGCATTTAAAAAAAAAAGGGCCAGGAATTACTATTATGCCTATCACTTAGCAAGTAAATGGATACAAATATTTAAATAGAAATCCTTAAGTTTCCTTATAGAAGTCAGCTGTTAAGATTTTATTTTCATCAAAATAGTGCACAATCAGAAATATAAACATATAAATATACACAACACAGACAGATTGATCTTTCCTGCTTTTCTTCCCACAGTTTACAAAGCAGGATCCTTTGTCACCACAGTTTCTGAAAATCAACAAGGTACATGCATCAAGCTAATACCATTAATATCCTCCATTTAATCTTTTGTTATTCAGCATTTTAAATATAGTAGCAAATGCCATTTACTTTGTTGCCTAAGAGCCAAACAGACTTCTACTTTAAAAAATAATAATAAAACTATGCCCTCTATGTCAAATGTGTCATGTCAGAACAATCTTTCCAATAAAGATTTACAGGATAAACAATATGCCCTTAAAAAATGAGGTACTTGCTGCCAACATATGCGTGTACAAGCATGTGTGTTTAACGGTCCTTTAATGACTTGTCTTTGGAATGATTCTGTCCTACCTTTGCTGCTGCAGCCCGCCTGTCCTTTGCATCACTGAATTCATACTTCTGGAAGTACCCAATATGCACTGTAACAGACAGATGGACAGATCAATGGGCCACAGCGGCAAAGGCCAGACAGACAGACTTGATAAAAATTAAAATAAAGGGGTGGGGGAAATCAGAAGAAAGCACATCTACCTATGTTCTATATAATAAAATACCCATGCACACAACCCCAATAAACTATTTCTTATAAATAGAAAGGATACCAACTACAAGAAGACACAATAAATCAATCAGTACTTTTAACACCATTGAAATTTAAACATACAGCAGAAACTTCCATAATCGTGCCACGCAGTTCCATCAAATAGAGACTGCTCTTTGATACAAAAGAAACTATCACATCCACAGAAGGCTGTCTACATCAAAATTAAAGTAGCAATTATTATTATTTTTTTTTTTTTTGAGACAGAGCCTCAAGCTGTCAGCCTGGATAGAGTACCGTGGCATTACTGCTCACAGCAACCTCCAATTCCTGGGCTCAAGCGAGTCTCTTGCCTCCGCCTCCCAAGTAGCTGGGACTACAGGCACCCGCCACAACGCCCGGCCATTTTTTGGCTGCAGCCGGCATTGTTGTTTGGCGGGCCGGGGCTGGATTTGAACCCGCCAGCTCAAGGGTACATGGCTGGTGCCTTAACCCGTTGAGCCACAGGCGCCGAGCCTAAAGTGGTAATTATTACAAGTAGAAAATTTCCATTGTCACACTGAGGTCTGTATGATTACAGTATACTTAGAATCACTGAATAAAACTGATAGTTCAGCATGTTGCCATTCAATATTCTTATCTTTCTATATAAAAATGGTTGCTAGTACCACATCTAGTTAAGATTATTTTGGGGGTTTAAAACAACATATAATAGTGTCGTTTAGGCCAATTACCAAGCTTAAGTAAGACATATACAAAACCACCAACATTATCTTTAACAGGTACGTAGAGTTCTTCTGTAACTTCAAATCTACTCCAAGTAGTAGTCACACTTTTAAGAAGCTTGTAGAAACTATTTTAAAATTTTTTCATTTTTTAAAATTTTTCTACAGAGGCAGATTCCCTCCCTGTCACCCAGGCTGGAGTGCACTGGTGCAATCATAGCTCACTGCAGCCTCAAACTACCAGGCTCAGGCAATCCTCCTGCCTCAGCCTTCAGAGTAGCTAGGACTACGGTCATGTGTCACCACACCCTGCTAATTTTTTTTTATTTTTTTATAGGGAGAGGGTTCCCACAGGATTCTGAGGCCAGACCCAGGTTGGTCTCAAAATCCTGGCCTCAAATGATCCTCTCACAGCCTGGCTTAAAAGCAATTTTTAAAATCAAACATATCAGTTTCTTAAAATTCTAGCTTAAAACAACGTAACTACTGTACTCTGATAGAGACTTTTTTTTAATCAGACATTACTCCAAATGTCTTTGATCTGTCTTCACCAAAAGACTACACTCAAAAACTCAATTTAATTCAAGTTGGTGGGAGTGGGGAGGAGGAACGGGGGACTGAGGGGGACTGCTGTGCTCCCACCTAATGGGCACAATGTAAGGCTATATGGCACACACAGGCTATAGGGCCACACAACAGGAACCTTACCTAACACAAACACTGCAACCTAATCATTTGCACCCTCATATTAATCTGTAATTAAAAAAAAAAAGCTCAGTCATAGAGTAATTTTAATTTAATGAAATGTTCTATTTTGCATGCATCTGAAATAAAACTGATCCATATTTCATGTTTTAAAACCTTTGAGGAAAATTTCTGCTTATTTCCAGGGGACCTAAATATTTATACATTCCTTGTTATTGTTGTTAATACAACCCATGAAAAACATGATAACCAAATATAATGGATGAGCCTTCCAAAAAAAAAGAAAGCTGTAAGAGATGTATTAGACAAATGGAGAAAACTGCAGTATATACGCTTTTTTCTGTAACTTTGTTTAGATATAAGTCATATACCATAAATTTAACTCTAAACTGGTTCAGTAGTTCTGATTATGTACAGAGTAGTGACACATAGTGTGTCAACCATTAATTTTAGAATATTTCACCACCCCCAAAAGAAATCCTATACCTATTAGCATTTCCTCCACCATCCTCTTACAACCATTTATCTACTTTCTATCTTTACAGATTTACCTATTCTGGGCATTTTGTATAAAATGTACTGCACAGTGTGTGGCCTATCTGCCACTTAATTTTACTACCTAATATGAAGGCAAATATGGTGACAGCTTGCCATGGACATCAAATAGGTCTGTTTTACTGAAGGATAAACAGCACTTATTAATTATTCACCAAGTTAGTTAAATGAAAGCTGCTTAAAGCTTCAACTATACAATACTCATTTTGCAGATGATGAAACAATTTATTAAAATTAAATACTGATACTAAGTCACACAGCTGGTAAAATGCAAAGCTGTAACTGACTTTAGCTCTATATATACCAAAGACTTACATTATTTTGCTTCCTAATAAATCTGGAATACCTCCCCTCTTCTTCAGCTTCACTAATAACCTGCCCAGATTATTTTAACAGACTCGTCACTATATTCCCCGTGTCCTAATCTCACCCTGTTCTCATTTATTCCTTATTGCCAACAGAGTGGTCCTTTAAAGACTAATTCCATATTAATTTGAAAGTTTTTGGCCTGGCACCCTTAGCTCAATGGTTAGCATGCCAGCCACATGCACAAGGGCTGGCAAGTTTGAACCTGGCCCAGACCTGCTAAACAACAATGACGACAACAACAACAACAAAAATAGCTGGACATTGTGGCTGGCGCCTGTAATCCCAGCTATTTGGCGGGCTGAGGCAAGAGAATCACTTAAGCCCAAGAGTTTGAGGTTGCTGTGAACTGTGACAACGCAGCACTCTACTGAGGGCGACAAGAGACTCTGTCTCAAAAAAAAAAAAAAAAGTTTTAAGTTTGTTTCATATAGCCCTAGGGGATAAGACAAGTCCAACTCAACAGCACTATGCTAAAACCTTTCATAAACTGATCACAACTGCCTACCTATCTAACCTCAGCTTCTACCTACACACTATTTCCCAATAATTTTAGTAATATTCAGTTCTTTACTGTTCATTCAACATACCAAACTTCTATTCCTTGTCCTCTTTTGTGTGGAATGCCCTCTCCAATCCCATCTGCCTAGGGAGTTACTATTCATTCTTCAAAACCCAGCTTCTGGCCCTACCAAAAGGATTTGTCAATCCTTCCCCCAAAACAGTATTAAATATTCCTTCTGACTTTGCACTTCTAATGTTAAATATTCCATGGTATAATTTATTTATATATGCCTTTTTAAAAAGTTGTCCAGTATTTGGATGCAACAACAGAATGCAGCAGCTAAAGAAATATCAGTTGGTAAAAATAAATTGAGTAATCAACTTACATACTGTTCCTTATCACAGCATTATTTTTAGGGACCCATTAACCTCAGAAATTCATCAAATAAGCATAACATGGTATTTGGGATCTTATAAGTATAAAAATTTGGTTAGGAAAAGGGTGGAAATTAGGCACTAGGAAAAAAGAATAAGAATTAAGATACTAGTAATACTGTGAGGGAGGGACCCAGATAGTTGAGGAATTAAGGCAGAGAGACATTTTAGTTTCTTAAATCTTTTGTACTTTTCAAATTTGAGCCAAGAAAACATAAGCAATAGTCAAAACAAAATTTTTTAAATTCTAAAAAAGTTTATCAACAGTTAATCTTAGCACTCTAACGGCTGCTTAAATTTTTTTTTAATCTGGGGTTATAGAGGAGATGTGCAGACATACTGCCTCAGTATCCAACTTATGTCTGTATTTTGTTTTGGTTACATTAGAACAAAGAAAAGTATGATTCACAAAGGTAAGTTTGCACTGCAATGTCAATATTCTTCACTTAAAGTAACCTAGAACTTTTAAAAAGGTAGTAGAGCTAAGTAGTTAACACTAAGTACTGTTAAACTGCTTTTATTTTTATAAATGCTGAATCAGAGGAAATATACAGAACTCAAAACCGCAAAACTATGAGTAACACAGGAATAGCAAGATGAGCTACTTCTTCACTGGTACTGCAGAACCTGCCAGTATCTGCAATTAGGATATGAACAAATCTGTCTTGACCTTATCTGGGACTTATTTAACTGAACAGATTGCCCATGTGCTGCTGCGGGTACTCTACCTTAAGTAACTCTGCCTAAGCAAACATGCACAGGCCTCAATGAGAATAATCTTTCAAGTAAAGTAGTAGAATCTTATATTACGAATTTCTAGATTGTCCTCCCCGCCCTCACCCCAAAAAATGTTGGTTTGGATATATGTTAATGCATTGGTAGTCCAATCTTAAGTCAGTCTTTAAAACTAAAGAAAGTCTATCATGAGGAACAAGGTAGGTCAGGCAAAAACCTATAGGGAAAGAAATATTAGTATAAGGAAGGACTCTAAATCAGAGCTCTTCAAATATGAAATGTGTTCACTTATAGAAGTGGCTGTGAAGGTTCAGTCACAGAACAGGTTCAAGAATAGGCTCACAGACCAGTAACAGGGAGGTAATACTTGGTTAAGTGGTAGGATAAGATAACCTTTAAAGATCACTTCCAATCTTGGTAATCTGACTTCACATGAATGAAAAATTGTGTTTACTCTGGTATGAATCAAAGATTAGGCAAGCTTACTGTAACCCTTAATTCTTCAGATATTGCTTAAGGTTTATAATTACACTTTTATCCTAAGGGTGACAGAATGTTTTGTAAACTTTGTTGTTGTTTTTTTTCTTTTTGAGACAGAGCCTCAAGCTGTCACCCTGGGTAGAGTCCCCTAACATCACAGCTCACAGCAACCTCCAACTCCTGGGTGTTTCTCCTGCCTCCACCTCCCAAGTTGCTGGGACTACAGGCACCTGCCACAACACCTGGCTATTTTTTGGTTGCAGCCATCATTGTTGTTTGGCGGGCCTGGGCTGGATTCGAATCTGCCAGCTCAGGTATATGTGGCTGATGCCTTAGCCGCTTAAGCAATAGGCGCCGGCCCCATATGCCGGAGGTGGCGGGTTCAAACCCAGCCCTGGCCAAAAACTGCAAAAAAAAAAAAAAAAAAAAAAAAAAAGGGAGCCTATTTTCAACACTTTGGTTTCACAGATTATTGAGATGCAATATTATAAATCAAGCTTGTGCACTGCAAGGACCCAGTTATAACTATAGTAATGCAATGAGCTGATTATAAAAAACATAAAATTTTTAAGCCCAATGAAATGGAATTATTACATTTAAAAAATTTAGCAACAAAATTATACACATATTTTCTTTTTAAAGGAATATTATTTCCATATTAAATGATACTCTGAGGCCCACTCTGTAAGTTTTCCCCTTCATGAGAGCTGAAGTGATGAACAGCAGGTTAAAAAATAAACACATTTTCTTACACTGGAGTCTGAATAGTATCAATAATAAGCTCACCTGAGAACTTCACTCAAAAACTACAGTATTTCCTCATTACTGCACAAAATAAACTTAGTTCTTCTCTCTTCAAAACAAGCATTTGTTATCTAGTAAATGCACATTACAATGCTTATCTTCCAGAAGCTGGAGGGTTCTGTCAGAAGGAGAATGCTGAGAATTATGGATCACTGGTCTAAGTTTGTAACTTCACACATAAATCATGAATAAATTTCACATTATATATCCATTCTACTGCTTCATTCATATAGCAGGATTATTTTACGTTAAATTTTGTGTTTTTAAATGCTTATATTAGACTAGAAAATAGTAAATGTTTTTTTTTAATAATTTTATTAAATCATAATTGTGTACATTGGTGCAATCATAGGGCAGAATGTGCTTCATATTAGTAAATGTTTTAATAGCTATTTGGCTTGAAATTTTCTTGAAGATGGTACTTACATAAGCTGTGAAGTCTTAAATGCGGTATGTAGTAGACTTCTGACTATTCTATTACTATTATTTACTTGGAATCACAGGGCATAGCAAGAAGTCACAGGTGAGAGCCCACTGACTCAGCCTCTAAGACTCAGTCATCTGGCCCAGCGCCTGTGGCTCAACGGGCTAAGGCGCCAGCCACATACACCTGAGCTGGCAGGTTCGAATCCAGCCCCGGGCCACCAAACAACAAAGATGGCTACAACCAAAAAATGGCCAGGCATTGTGGCGGGCGCCTGTAGTCCCAGCTACATGGGAGGCAGAGGCAAGAGACTCGCTTGAGCCCAGGAATTGGAGGTTGCTGTGAGCTGTGATGTCACTCTGGCACTCTCTCCAGGGTGACAGCTTGAGGCTCTGTCTCAAAAAAAAAAAAAAAAAAAGACTCAGTCTTCTGGGGCACAGAGCAGAAAGGAGAAAGGTAATGTAATTCTGAAGAGGCAGAAAATATCTAGCAAGGCAATAACATTCACATACATCTGTGTATATTTAATGACATAAAATACTTAATGATATAAAATACTGAGTTCCAACCTCAACTATGAAAATTTGGGTAGGTTAATTCCTCTAAGCCTTAATTCCTTATCTAAAACAATAAAAATACATCTATTTCATAGCTGTGATAACTAAAATTCAAAGAGATAACTGGTTAAATGCTAAAAACAGCATGTTAGAGAATGAGAGAAGAATTAATTCCATGAAGTCGGCGTAAGAGAAAAGGGAACAATTCAGAAAAGAAAAACATAGGGATAGTACCATGACTGTTTATATCAATTATAAAATCAATAAGAATATTCATTTAGCCGGGCTTGGTAGCTCATGCCTGTCTGTAATCCTAGCACTTTGGGAAGGCTTAGGCAGATGAATTGCCTGACATCAGGAGTTCGAGATCAGCCTGAGCAAGAGCAAGACCCCATCTCTATTAAAAATAGAAAAAACTAGCTGGGTGTTGTAAATGGGTGCCTGTGATCCCAGCTACTTGGGAGGCTGAGGCAAGAGAATCGCTTGAGCCAAAAAGGTTGAGGTAGCTGTGAGCTATGATGCCAGAACACTTTACCCAGGGTACAAAAGAATAGAAAAAGAAAGGAAACGAAAATTCATTCATGTCTGACTTTTCAGTGTTTATCAGCTATGTTCCAGGAATTGCGTAGGTGAATGGAATTACTGAAATTGATACACTGGTCCCACTACCAAGGATTTAGGAGTCTATCTAGTGGAAGAATAAATAATAATAAAGAGTTTTTACAAAGCAAATGTACAAAATTCTGAGACCCATTCACAGGGAAGGATTCAGAGAATGTTTAAAATGTGTCTTGAAGCATGAATGAGTTTATCATGGGAAGTTTATCAGAGTTTATCATTTGAAGCAAGGAAAAAAACCTTACAAAAGTATAGAGGAGCGGTTTTCAACCTTTCTAATGCCGCAACCCTTTAATACAGTTCCTATTGGTCGCGACCCACAGGTTGAGAACCGCTGGTATAGAGAAAAGTTTCATAGGGAATTCATTATGCTTTGCCAGGAATGATCATGAACAAATGGCATAGGGGCAGATTATAAAAAGCCTTATCTACGTGCATCACACTAAGGAATCTTTTATTGCAATCTATATCCTTCAGTTATTGGGACCACAAAGCTCAGAACATGTTCTGGTAAACAGGTTCCTTTTAAGTACCATTTCCTATTCCTATTCCTCCCCCTATACACTCTTACTCCTACTTATCATGAATGGTAAAAATGTGATATATTTCCATGGGCCATAGATTTAGACCAAACATGAACATTTTGACACTGTCATAAACTAAGAAAGAGGACTAACCTGTAAGAAAAGGAGACGCTTCAGCACTCCCTATAAAATCTCTGGTGACTACACATACTATACTCAACAGGTTACAAAGGCCTCATTTTCCATCAATATCACCCTTTCCATGTTTATTTTTCTGATGTTTTCCAAAGGAAGTCTTCTAATAATTTCTAGTAGCTTCCGACAGACTCGACTTAACCACAAAGGTCAACATTTTCCTTTTTTCCTAAAAACTGATCACTTTAGAGGGTAAGGCTTTCCTTAACCCAGATGCAAAGAAGAATCAACATACAATGAAAATGAACCACACCAGGGTTAATGTCTTGTGCAAATAACATTTCAAAAGACAAACTGGTGGGGTGGGGGATTTCTGGATAACAGCAATACACTAAAATTCTCAACTGGAAGAGATCAGTCACACATGGATAAATGGAGGCATGGTGAATTCTGAGTTAGTCCTTAAGTATTTTTTTATAGGTCAGTCTACCCTTCCTAGATTATAAGCCCCGGAAAGAAAAGTAATGTTCTCCACTCATCTCTGAACACTTACTGCCAAGTAAGCACATACACGGGGGGGTGGGGGGGGGAAATAGGGGATGCAAAAGTTGAGTACGGACCTGGCAGAAGATGGTGCTAGAAAGATTTATGGTTGCTCCAAGGAAAGTAAAAAGCAAGAGGCCCAAGTTCAAGAGAGACAGTGCCATTTGGTGACAGAAAGAAAGCTTTGGTCTTCTTTTACCTTCCTATTTCAAAGCAGTCGCACTCAGTATCCTTTGTCACTACCAGAATTTTCTAAGTAGAAATCATCAAGGCCAAATCTTTTGCAAGAGCAGATTCTGTTTGGAGAATGATTTAGTAGTCTAAGGTCTCATAGTAATAGATGGGACGAGACTCTAGTCCTAGATTATAGGCACAAGAATTTTATGAGGGGCAGTGCCTGTGGCTCAAAGGAGTAGGGCACTGGCCCCATATGCCGGAGGTGGTGGGCCAGAAAAAAAAAAGTATTTTATGAGACCAATGGTATAATTCCTATAATCCCAGGAGTTTGGAAGGCTGAGATGGAGGATCATTTGAGCCCAGGAATTTGAAGTTACAGTGACCTGTGATCACGCCGCTATACCACAGCCTGGGCAACAAAGCAAGACACTATATCTTAAAAATATATATATATATATGTGTGTGTGTGTGTGTGTGTGTGTGTATATATACATATATAAGCTACAACCCAATTATAGCCCAAGAATATGGGGAAAGGGGAGAGGGAGAGGAGGGAAGGGGAGATGGGTGGAGAGAGGGTAATTGGTGGGACCACACCTACAGTGCATCTTACAAGGGTACATGTGAAATTTACTAAATATAGAATATAAATGTCTTAACACAGTAACTAAGAAAATGCCGTGAAGGCTATGTTAACTAGTTTGATGAAAATATTTCAAATTGTATACAACACCAGCACACTGTACCCCATGATTGCATTGATGTACACAGCTATGATTTAATAAAAAAAAAGTTTATGAAATTTATGAACTCTGAATTAAACAGTGACTGTCGTATACTTAAGAGCTTTACAAACATCTGTACCACATATAGAAGAAACTTTAATACTGATTTTATGAACCTACTTTATTTTACAAAAGAGGGCTGACCTACACACAATTTGGAAGGCTTTCAAGTTTACTTTCTACTACTTATTAAGCATACTATCAATTTTTTAAATATCATAATCATAGAACTAAAATCTAACCTTATAGCCATATCCCTGTATTTTACCCTTCCTTCCTTTCTTTCTTTCTTTCTTTCTTTTTTCTGGAGACAGAGTCTCAAGCTGTTGCCCTGGGTAGAGTGCTCTGACATCACAGCTCACAGCAACCTGAAACTCTTGGGCTTAAGCAATTCTTGCCTCAGCCTTCCAAGTAGCTGGGACTCCCAGGCGCTCGCCATTTACTCTTCCTTTTGATGTGGTATCGGTGGTAGCCAGCCTCCAAGATGGCCCCAAATGCTATAAAATATAGTTGCTTTCCACAGTGAATAGAGCTGACCTGTGGATCCAAGAAGATACTGCAGAAATCACAAAGTTATGACTTCCAAGTCTAGGTCATAAAAAGGTATGGCAGCATCTGCCTTGCTCTTTGATTACTTCTAGAGAAAGCACACTGTCATTTAGTGAGGACACTCAAATAACCTTATGAAAAGGCCCATATGATACAAGAACTGTGGCCTCCCACCAATAACTAGAGTGCAAATCATGACTTCAGACAAATGTAGCCCCAGCTAACAGGATGACCAGAACGTCAGAGACCGTGAGCCAGACTCACCCAAATAATCCATTCTTACACAGCAATAGATAATAAAAGCAGTCCTCTGAAATCAGATTCAATTAACTACAATGAAAGATCATTTTATATTGTAAAGTTTTCAATATACAAATAAAAAGAAAACTTAAGTTCAAGGATTTGGCTTAGTCACAAAATCTAACTGAAGTCTGAAAAAAGTCTGGTAGAGCATAGAGAACTTACACTTTAAGGTCAAAGAGACCTGGTTTCAATTACCTCCACCACTTTGTAACAAAAACCTTGAGCTTCTTTGAGAAACCCATTTCTCAGCTTTTCTAACTTCAATCTACTCATCTGTAGATACAGATAATGGTAACTATTACCATTGATTTTGCAACAAATCAATACACAAGGCTTGGCGCTCCTACCTCAGTGGTTAGGGTACCAGCCACATGCACCAGGGCTGGTGGGTTTTAACCTGGCCGGGCCTGCTAAATGACGACAACACCAACAAAAAGATAGCCAGGTGTGTGGTGAGCGCCTGTAGTCCCAGCTACTTGGTAGGCTGAGGCAACAGAATCACATAAGCCCATGAGTTTGAGGTTGCTGTGAGCTGTGACACCACAGCACTCTAAGGGGGACATAGTGAGACTCTGTCTCAAAACACACACACACACACACACAAAGAAAACATCTATTTGTGATAATATATCCCATGAACACAAGTTATTATTAACATGTTTCATCTGTCTATCTCTGCTTATATAAAAATGAGTGAAATCATCTCCAACCCCATTCTGTTATTTACCTAAATCCCAGACAGAATTCTTACCTCAATCTTTAAAAGGTCACAGTTTCAGCCAGGCACAGTGGCTCATATTTGTAGTCCTAGCTACTTGGGAGGCTGAGGCAGGAAGATCACTTGAGGCCAAGAGTTTAAGACCAGCCTGGACAACACAGCAAGATCTCAACTTTAAAAAGTTGGAAAACTAGCCAGGCACAGTGGCTTGTACCATCCCAGCTACTCAGGAGAATGAGACAAGAAGATCGCTTGAGACGTCAAGTTTGTAACCAGCTAGGTGACATGCCAAGGTGTCTCTTAAAAAAAAATAAATAAATAAAATGGACATTCCATAGTCCATAAAGTGTTTGCTTGCTCCCCATGGAATGCACACCTCCAAAAACCCTAAGATATATCTCACAGATTAAGGGTATTAATTTGGTTCAAAACTAATTATTGTTCTCCTTCCAGGTAGGATAAAGTAGCTAAGAGGCAAACCAGCATTCCCACCAAGAACTAAAAAAGCTACGTAATGTCTAGAAATCATCTGTGGAGGGTAACGGAGAACTGCTAAGGTAAGAAGAACCGGAGGAACTGGTGATCTTTCTTCTCTAGTGGCCTTTACCCTGGAGACGGCTGCCAGTTCTGGAGTAAGCAGGTTGATAATCTACCACAGAAGGGCACAGAATGTGGTAGGTGCCCCCTCCTCAAGATGAACACATCCTAATACTTGGAATCTATAAATATATTATGCTACATGGCAGGGGGGAATCAATGTCACAAATGCAACGAAGGTTGACAATCTGCTAACCTTATAATAAAGAGATTACTCTGTATTATCCTTGTCACTCCTTTATAGTGGAGGCAAAGGTGGAAGTCAGAATCAGAGGGATTTGAAGATGCTATTCTGCTGGCTTTGAGACCACAACCCGAGGAAAGCAGGTGGCCTCTAGAAGTGGAAAAGGAAAAGAAATGAATTCTCCCCTAGAGCCTCCAGAAGGAACAGTGTGCCCACATCTTGATTTTGACCCAGCGAGATCCACCTCCAACTTGTCTTTTGAGAACTGTAAGATAATGACTTTTGTGTTGTTTTAAGGCACTATACGTGTGCTACCTTATTACTATAATAATAGAAAACTAAAACACAGACAAACCAAACAAGCCTATTTACTGAGACTTGAATGGGTTAGACATTTGCTGAACTGGTATTGCACAGGGCCAGAGACTAAAATCTTAAGGTAAATCTCTCAAAGACTGATATTTCAGTGGTCTAAGCAGACAATCATTAAAAAACAGAATGCCGGCTCAGCGCCTGTGGCTCAACGGGCTAAGGCACCAGTCACGTACACCTGAGCTGGTAGGTTGAAATCCAGCCTGGGCCTGCCAACAACAATGACGGCTGCAACCAAAAAATGGCTGGGCATTGTGCGGGCGCCTATAGTCCCAGCTACTTGGGAGGCGGAGGCAAGAGACTCGCTTGAGCCCAGGAATTGGAGGTTGCTGTGAGCTGTGATGCCAGGGCACTCTACCCAGGGTGACAGCTTGAGGCTCTGTCTCAAAAAAA
>CAUYRH010114506.1:0-18283 GCA_963574655.1 Perodicticus potto | reverse complement strand
TTCATCTCTCTTGCCCAGTGACATAAGGGATTGTTGGCTCTTTTTATGTTGATTAAATTGAGTTCTCTGTAGATTCTAGTCATCAAGCTTTGGTCTGATTCATAATATGCAAATACCCTTTCCCATTGTGTAGGTTGTCTAATTGCTTTGGTTGTTGTCTCCTTAGCTGTACAGAATATTTCAGTTTAGTTAAGTCCCATTTGTTTATTTTTTTGTTGTTGTAATTGCCATGGCAGTCTTCTTCATGAAGTCTTTCCCCAGGCCAATTATCTTCCTTATTTTTTTTTTTTTTTACAACCTTTCTACCCAGTATCCATATGTCATTTTTAAAAAATGGATGGGGTTTTGTTAGTAATTCCCAATGAGGATAAATTTTTTAACTAGCATTTTTTGTTCTCAACACTGAATGTTTTCAGTTTCTTTTTCATTATTCTTGGAGAGAATTTAGAGACTCATCTTCAGGAAGAAGTTAAGAGAGTTACGTTTATGAAGGGCAAACCAGGGTGGATGCCATCAGTGTGAATCATGAGAACTTTGGGAAAAAAATGCCCAAGGTCTTTATTTTTAGTAATGGCAGAGTTGCTTATTGAAGATCAGCTCACATGCTGAGAATAACCAGAAAAAGTAGACAAAATATTCTTTTTTAACTAAGTTTGGATTTGGATTTTAGAAATATGGAGTAAATGTATATTTTCCTATTGTATCTGCTGAGTATAACCAACAACCCCTGGACATTATATATAAAGAAAATATAAAAAGAAATCTTGAAAGGTGGAGGAAAAAGCAGGCCAGCTGGAGACCTTGGGATCTGGGGAATGGCACAGCTGTGCGGTCCCTGGGTTTTCTTTTAGCTTGTGGCTCCCAGTCTTGGGCTCAAGAAGCCTGAAAATGCTAAGGTGCCCAGACAAGAAAAGTTTCCCCAAAGTCTTCTCTTTTTAGTCAAAAGATTCACAAAAAGGATAACCTTGGAAAGACAGAAAATTTTAAAACAAGAACCACACTGCTCTAACTGAACACCACAGAATCTCCCCCCTCCCCCCGCCCCAGCCCTTGCTGAGATATTGTTAAAGAGACTAAATTGGGAGCTTAGGCCCTGATCTCTGTGGAGTGGTCATGGGGTCTGTCCCCACTTAAGAGCCCTGGTGGACAGTGTGGCTGCCCAGAACACCCAGCAGCGGCGTCTCCTCACTTAGCTGTCAGGGACACCATGTGGGCAGGGTCACACACCCCTGTCCCCTCCCAACCAGGGTGGGAGCAGCAAAGCCCCAGCAAGGAGTTGGAACTGCCACTCTCCCTGGGAATCACCAGGTGCCCCTTTCCCTCAGGTGTCAGTGGAGACCAGTGAGGAACCTGACTTCCAGCTCCATCTGGCAGTGTCATTTGTCCCATACCTGAGTAGTAACAGAGGAGGCCTGCAAAATATAGGATTAAAAAAACAGAAGTCTCATAACTTAATATCTTAAATGTCCAGATTTGAATGTCACATCACTCATACCAATAACCGGGAACATGCCAACTTGAGAGAAAATTGGACGAACACGTGCCAACACTGAGATGACCTGTCTAACGATGATTTTATACCTGTCATACAGATGCTTCATGAGCAATTTCAGGCATGGTTTTAAAAAATGAAAAAATAGAAAGTCTTAGCAAATAAATAGATATTATTAAAAAGCAAATGGAAATCTTAGAACTGAAAAAATACAACAACCAAAATTTAAAAATCATAAGATGGGTTCAGCCAAAAAATGGAAAAGATAGAATCATCAAGGAGCTTGAAGATAGAAAAATGGGAATCTAACCCAAATCTGAATAACAGAAAGTAGACTGGGGAAAAAATGAATAGGGTTTCTAGATTTGTGGAACTATAACAGAATATTTAACAGTTGTGTCATCAGCATCTTTGAAGAGGAAAAGAAAGAGAGCAGGCCTTGAAAACGTTTTTACAAATTTGGCAAAAGACATAAAACCCAGAGATTCAGAATGCTGAGAAAAACCCAAACAGAATAAGCACAAAGAAAGCCACAGTAGAGACTTTGTAGTCAAATTTCTTAAATGCTAAAGATAAAACAACTTGAAAGAAGCAAAGGAGGGCGGCACCTGTGGCTCAGTGGGTAGGGCACTGGCCCCATATACTGAGGGTGGCAGGTTCAAATTTGGCCCCGGCCAAATTGCAACAAAAATGTAACCAAGTGTTGTGGCTGGCGCCTGTAGTCTCAGCTACTTTGGAGGCTGAAGCAAGAGAATCGCCTAAGTCCAGGAGTTGGAGGTTGCTGTGAGCCGTGTGACACCATGGCACTTCACCAAGGGCGATAAAGTGAGACTCTGTCTCTACAAAAAAAAAAAAGAAAGAAAGAAAGAAGCAAACAAGAGTAACGGAAAAACAATTTCAGTGACAAGGATTTTTCATCAGAAACTGTGGAATCCAGAAGGAAGTATCATGATATTTCTCAAGAGCTAGAAGAAAAGAATTACCCACCCAGCATTCTATCTTCAGGAAAAATAACCTTTCAGGAATGAAGGGCTAATTGAGATGTTTTCAGGAATGTCTCGGCATTAAAGGAAAAATAAGAATTTGTTGTCAACAATAGACTTGCCCTTAAAAAGTAACTAACATTCTGTAAACAGAAAAACATGATAAAAAGAAGAAACTCTTGGAATCTTAGGAAGAAGGAAAGAATAAAAAATAAAATGGTAAATACTTCGCTTATTGAGTTTTAGTAAATTATTGTGATAGTTGAAGCAAACACTATAACAGTGTTTAATGTATTTATAAAATATACATACAGGAATATATTTAAGACAATTATTTTGGTAAAATTGTTGACAGCGTTAGACAGTGATCCGACAGATAAAAAGATAAAGATTTAGGTAGTAGCACTCAGAGCAACCACTACTAAGGGATAGATCCAGAAGCACTATGGACAAATCAAAATAGAATTCTATATGGTGCTCAAGTAATTCTAAGAAAGGAAAATAAATGAAAAGAGAAAAAACAAGATAAAATGGCAGTCTTAAGGCCTAATACATTGGTTATTCTGTTAACTTCAAATGATTTAATATACCATTGAAAGGACAGAGATTGGCAAAGTGGGTTTATAAAAAAAGCATTACCAAGAGAATCGCCTAAACCCAAGAGCTGGAGGTTACTGTGAGCTGTGTGATGCCACGGCACTCTACCGAGGGTGACATAGTGAGACTCTGTCTCTAAAAAGGGCGACAGAGTGAGACACTGTCTCTAAAAAAAAAAAAGCATTACCCAATTATGTTAACTATAGTCTACTACAGGAAACTTACCTGAAATACTGTAGAAGTAGGTTGAAAGTCAAAGGATGGGAAAAGATACACTGTAATAGACTATGCAAACATTATTCAAAGGAAAACTCTAGCGGCTTAGTAATACCAGATAAAGTAGACTTCAGAGTATAGAAAATTACCTGGAATAGAAAGGATCGTTATATAATGGTGAAAAGATCAGTCCACCTAGAAGATGTAGCAGTCCTAAATGTGTGTGCGTCAGTCAAACAGAGCTGTAAATGCGAAGTAATAACTGAGAAACTAAAATGGGAAATAGATAAATCCACAGTTACAACTGATGATTTTAACACCCCTCTTTTAACAGTTGATAGGGCAACTAGTCAGAAAATGAGCAGGAGAGAGAACTTAAACACCATAAACAATATCTAGAGGGAGCCGTCTGAGGTCAAAGATCCAGGCCGCATGTCCCTCTCCCCAGAAGGTCGTGGGGCAAGTGGCCTGCGACTGTTGGCCTGTTTCATCATTTAAGAATGTGCATCCCACCCCATGGCGGGGCTCCTGTAGCTCAGCAGCTGGGGCACCGGCCACATACACCAGGGCTGGCGGGTTCAAACTCAGCCTGGGCCTGCCAAACAACATTGACAACTACAACAAAAAGAAATAGCTGGGCATTGTGGTGGGCACCTGTAGTCCCAGCACTTGGGAGACTGAAGCAAGAGAATCACTTAAGCCCAAGAGTTTGAGGTTCCTGTGAGCTGTAATACCAGGGCACTCTACCGAGGGCGACATAGTGAGACTTTCTCAAAAAAAAAAAGAACGTGCATCCTTTTCCATTGCACCTATAAACATCTTTAAGGCTGGAGCAGATGAAGAGAGAGCAGAGACAGCTCATCTGTCATCTTTTATTGGTGACACAGCCATTGGAGATTTGGTAAAGAGCACGTTGGGACCCAAGGGCATGGATAAAATTCTTGTTAAGTGGACAAGATGCCTCTCTTATGGTAACCAGTGATAGTGCCACTGTTCTCAAAAACATTGGTGTTGACAATCCAGCAGCTGAAGTTTTAGTTCATATGTTAAGAGTTCAAGATGATGAAGTTGGGGTTGGCAATACCTTTGTTACTGTTCCTTCATGATTCTGATGAAGTTAAATTTTGTCAAGAACTGATGAATATTGTGAGAACATTATTGTCAGAACTTCTAACTCATTACAAAGACCACTTTACTAAGTTAGCTGTACAAGCTGTTCTCAAACTAAAGGGCTGTCTTTAGTAATGTGGAGGCAATTCATATCAAGGAGGGAGTCTGGCATATTCCTATTTAGGTGAAGTCTTTCTGTTGGTTAAAAAAATTGGAGTAAATCAACCAGAATGAATTGAAAATGCTAAAATTCTTATTGCAAATACTGGAATGGATGTGGACAAAATAAAGACATTTGGTTCCTGGTTAAGAGTTGATTCTACAGCAAAGGTTGTGGAAAAGGAAAAAATGAAGGAGAAAGTTGAGTGTATTCTTAAGCATGGAATAAATTGCTAAATTAACAGGCAATTAACTTATGGTTATCCTGAGTTCTTCGGTGCTGCTGGTGTCATGGGCATTGAGGATGCAGATTTTGCAGGTGTGAAGTGCCTAGCTCTTGTTACAGGTGGAGAAATTGCCTACCCTTGATCACCCAGAACTGGTGAAGCTTGGAAGTTAGTTATAAACTTACTGAAAAGTCATGATTGAAGAAGACAAACTCATTCACTTTTCTGAGGTTGCCCTTGGTGAGGCTTTGCCACTCAACACATTTTAGATGAAGCAGAAAGATCTTTGCATGATGCACTGTGCATTCTTGCCCAAACTATGAAGGATTCTGAAACAGTTTATGGAGGAGGCTGTTCTGAGACGTTGATGGGTCATGCTGCGGCACAGCTCACCAGTAGAATACCAAGCAAAGAAGCTGTTGCAGTGGAATCTCTTGCTAAAGCACCAAGAATGTTGCCACTCATCATAGCTGACAATTTAGGCTATGATAGTACAGATCTGGTGGCACAGCTCCGAGCTACTCACAGCAAAGGCACTACAGCTGCTGGACTGGATATGAGGGAAGGTAGCACTGGAGATACGGCTGTACTCGGTATAACAGAAAGTTGTCAAATGAAGCAGCAAGTGCAGCTAAAGCAGCAGAGGTAATTCTGCGTGTGGGCAGTGTCATCAGAGCGGCACCAAGGAAACAGCTCCCTGATCAGCATTCCCATGTGCTGTTGATCTTCAGACCAATTCTTAGAAAAGTTGGGTTTGAAAGACTTCAACCTTTTAAAGACAACTATAGAATCTATTTTTGTTTATCTATGCCCGTTATATCCTTAAGTTTGGTCATTTGGCTGACCTTCTCTTTAAACGTGAGTCTAATTTATTTGCTATGTCATTTTCCATACAGTTCAGTTGCTTAAAAAGTTAATTTCTCATACTGTGCATTAAGATAAAGATCCAAACAATTAAAAAACTAGTAAGATCTAATTGCTATGGAACACTTCACTCACTACAGCAGAATGTATGTTCCTTGCGAGTCCACATGGAACACATGCCAAGATAGACTATATCCTGGGCCATAAAACAAATACCTGCAAAGTGAAAAGAAGTGAAATCATTAACAGAGTTTTGTTCTCTGACCAAAATGCAGCAAAAATCTCTAAGCACTTGCAATCTAAAAAACACATTTCTAAATGAACAGTGGGCTAAAGAGGAAGCCTCAAGGGAAATTTTTTATGTGTGTATTAAACTGAATGAAAATATAGTATTCCAAAATGCATGGGATGCAGCTAAACCAGGCTGATAGAGAAATTTATAGTACTAAATGTAACGTTAGAAAAGGTGAAATATCTCAAAACACTAATGCACACCTTATGTAACTAGAAAAAGAGCAAAATAAATTCAGAGCAAGTAGAAAAGGAAATTATATGGAGCAGAAATTAATGAAATTGAAAATAGACAAACAGTATAGAAAATTAATGAAGTAAAAAGCTGGATCTTTGGTAAGATCAATGAAATAGAAAATTATCCAGCAAAACTGACAAAAACAGTCAATACTAATCTCGTCCACAGTAGGCCCCTCTGTCTGTGGTTTCACTTCCTCTGCTCAAACATGGCCCAAAAGGAGATGAGTCAGTACAATAAGATATTTGGGTGCAGGGAACGGAACCACTTCACCTAATCCTTATTAAAGTGTATTGTTAAAATTGTTCTATTTTATTATTGTTGATCTCTTACTGTGTCTAGTTTATAAATTAAACTTTATTGGCACAGTGGTTACGGCACCAGCCACATACACCAAGGCTGGCAAGTTCGAACCCGGCCTGGGTCAGCTAACCAACAATGACAACTGCTCATTTTGACAACAATGACAAAAAAATAGCCAGGTGTTGTGGCGGGTACCTGTAGTCCCAGCTACCAGGGAAGCTGAGACAAGAGAATCGCTTAAGCCCAAGAATTTGAGGTTGCTGTGAGCTATGACATCACAGCACTCTACTAAGGGAGACACAGTGAGATTCTATCTCCAAAAACAAAAAACAAAAACTTTATCACTGGTATGTATGTATAGATAAAAACATGGTATATACAGGGCTCAGTATCATCTGTGGTTTCAAGCATTCACTGGGAGTCTTAGAAAATATTCCCCCAGGGATAAGAGGGACCACCGTATCAGGATTGAAATAACCTGTCACTACAGACCCTACCCACAGCAGTGATCTCGTAAGGAAATACTGCATTCAGCTAAACACATATAATTTTGACAATTTAGATGAAATGGACCAACTCCTCAAAAAAGAACTATTGCAACTCACCCAGTTGAAATAAAATATTTGAATAGACCTATGATTATTGAAAAAAATGGAATTCATTATTTTATTTTATTTTTTTGCAGTTTTTGGCCGGGGCTGGGTTTGAACCCGCCACCTCCAGCATATGGGGCTGGTGCCCTACTCCTTTGAGCCACAGGCGCTGCCCAAATTCATTATTTTAAAACTCCAAAAATGAAATCTCCCGAGCCATATGGTTTCAGTGGAGAATTACACCACTGAACATTTAAAGAAGGATCATTGTCACACACGATCTTCCAGAAAATACAAGATGAGGAATTCCTCTCAGTTTACTTTGTGAAGCCCTGATACCAAAGCCAGACAAAAGTAGCAAAAAAGAAAGCTACAGACCATATTCCTCATGAGTGTATGCAAAATTCCCTGACACAAATTAGCAAATATAATTTAGTAATATTTTTTCAAAATTCCAGGCATGCACGTCTGATTCAGTATCGAAAAATTAACTAATATAATCCACCGTACTAACAGTCAAAAGAAGAAAAGTCACATGATAATATTGGCTGGTACTGCAACACCATTTGACAAGTTTTAAACTTATTTATGATTACAAGCCAGGAATAAACAGGAACTTCCTCAACTTGATAAAGAACATCCATAAAAAACCTACAGCCGACCCCGTACATGATGGTGAAAGGTGGAGTGAAACAAGGGAGCGTTGTCTACTGTAACCTCTGCTAGTCAGCATAGTACTGGAGTTCTAGTCAGTGCATAAGGCAAGAAAAGGAAAAAATAAAACTGGCCCCATATCAGATGACATGATCTTATGTACAAAACCCCAAGAATCTATCAAAACTTTCTGGAACTACAAAGTGTGTTTAGCAAGGTTGTATGATTCAGCACCCACTTACAAAGATCAATTAATTTTATTTCAGTGAATATGTGGAAATTGAAATTAAAATGTACCCTTTAGAGTTTCTCGAAAAGAAAACAACTTGTGGCATATATCAAACAAAATATAAGTAGACTTGTATTCAGAAATCTATAAATTAGGAATGAAATAAAAGACCCTGATAAATAGAGAGGCATTTTATATTCATGGATTGAGAGATTCAAAACATTAATGATGTCAGTTCTCTCCAGATTAATAAAAAAATTTAATTTTTATCAAAATCCTAGCAAGATTTTTTTACAGTTCTAGACAAAGTTATTATAAAATTTATATGGAAAAGCATAGGAACTGGAGTACCTAAGACAATTTTGAAAAAAAGAATACAGTGGAAGAAATTTCTTTACCTGATTTTGAGACATATAGCTACAGTAATCAAGACTGTGTGGTCTCGTTGGAGGGATAGACACAAGAATCAAGGGAACAGAATAGAGAAACCAGACATACCCCAAACAAATACAGCCAGCTGATTTTTAGGAAAGGTGTGAAAGCGATTCAATAGATAGGCTTATCAGTGCTAGGACAATTGGACATCCATAAAAAAGTAATGAAACTTGACCTAAACATCATAATCTTATACAAAATTAATTCAAATGGATCATAGATTGAAATATAAAACTATTAGGAATTTTTGACAAAGCCGGGCATGGTGGCTCATACTTATAATCCTAACACTCTGGGAGGCTGAGGTAGGTGGATTGCCTGAGCTCACAGGTTCAAGACCAGCCTGAGCCAAAGTGAGACCCTATCTCTAAAAGTAGCCGGGCGTTGTGGCAGGCAACTGTAGTCCCAGCTACTTGGGAGGCTGAGGCAAGAAAATTGCTTGAGCCCAGGAATCTGAGTTTGCTGTGAACTAGGATGCCTTAGCACTCTACCGAGGGTAACAAAGTAAAACTCTGTCTCCAAAGAACAATGAATTTTTGACAAAAGGAGAAAATCTTTGGGACCTTGAGCTTGGTAAAGAGTTCTTAGACATGACACCAAAAGCTTAGTCCAGAAAAAAATAAAGTGGAGTAATTAGAGTTCATCAAAAGTAAAAATATTTTATAATACTTTTTCCTTTTTCCTTTCCTATTTGCTGATAGGTAAAGAGGTTTGGGATTTAAATCCAGAATCAAGCAAGGGATAAGTAGTTAAGAGGTAGATCATAGCTTTTAGTAATCATATTAGACCTTTGGAGATTTAATAAAACAAAATACAGCAGAATTCAAGGCTCAGAGAGGAATTTGGACAACAATTAATTGAAATTATAGAACTGAAAAAATACCCTAAAGTTAGACCCAGTAGATACGTTTAAGAGCAAATTAGACATAACAGAAAATTGGTAAGTTACTAGAAAAATTATAACTTAAGAATGGAGATAAAGAAACATGGGGAAATATAGAAAAGTGCCTCAAAGGCCTGTGAACCAGAGTTAAATACATAGATGCTTGGATTTCTAGAAGAAGAAGAGGCATTTATGTATTATTTGAGAATAAGAGTAATATTCAAGAAAATCCTAGTAGAGAAATTCCCAAAACTGATCAAAAACATGAATTAAGACATTCAGGGGGTCTGTCCACCCTAAGCAAGATAATAAAAGAAAGTGAGATGTATGCCATCATGGTAAAAATTACTGAAAATAGAAGAAAATGAGAAAAATCTTTAAAATAGCTAGATGAAAAAATACATTCAAGGGTGGCTCCTGTGGCTCAGTGAGTAGGACACCGGCCCCATATACTGAGGGTGGCAGGTTCAAACCCGGCACCGGCCAAATTGCAACAAAAAATAGCCGGGTGTTGTGGTGGGCACCTGTAGTCCCAGCTACTCGGGAGGCTGAGGCCAGAGAACTGCCTAAGCCCAGAAGCTGGAGGTTGCTGTAAGCTGTGTGATGCCACAGCACTCTACCGAGGGCGACAAAGTGAGACTCTTATCTCTTAAAAAAAAAAAAAAGAAAGAAAAGAAAAACTTCAGAGAACACTAAGACAGACAATTGGCTATTAAAATTAAACATGTGCTGGGGTATAAAGCATAAATAAAAGGTGGAAGCCAGAAGAAAATTCTTAAATGCTAAAAGAGTGACTCTCACAGTAAGTTTTAACTTAAAATATTCTTTAAAATGTAGGAAAAACTAATTTATAGGAAAAAGGACAGTGGTTGCCTGAAGCTGTTAGATGGTGCAGGCATGGACTGCAGAGTGCCCCGGGAACTGCTGGGGTAATGGCAATGTGTTGTATATTGTTTATGGTGATGCTTTGTCTCATTAAGTCACATGCCTCAAACAGATGCAATTTGCTATTCAGAAATTTATATTAATAAAGTTGATTTTTAAACTGAAGGCAAATTTCTGCTTCTGGCCAAGATTAGGTAAAAGGGACTGGATTTAATCTTCCATCTGAAACAAAAACTAGACAAAACAATGAAACAATGGTTTCTTTATGACATTGGACATCAGGCAGTGAAGGGTGGTTACGTCTGGGAGGTGGGAAGCAAATGAGGGGAACCCAAAGCGTGCACCACTTGTCTGCCAGAAGAGTTTCCAGGCTGTGGGACAGGGAGGGTCACCCCAAGTTGAGATTAAGATGTGAGTCTAGGAAAGGCCAAAAGGCTAGAGGTTCTCAGAGCCCAGAGAGTATCAGGAAGAGGGACCCTCCCTCAGGTGGGAATAGTTTTCTTTTCCTTCCACCCAGACTGGAAACCTCATAATTCACAGAGCATTTGGGTGGAGTTTCAGAATGCCTTTGCCTCAGAGGTGGAGCAAAATCATCCTAAGACTAATTGCTGCTCTGGTACAACGAAGCAGGATTTAAAAACAAGAACTGAAAGGATCAGACTATCTCCAAATAATTTAACTATGTCCCAGAACAAAGCTCAAGAATACTTTATAGCACTATAACCATGTCCTTCACCCAACAAGCTGTAATATTCATAATGTCTAACAATCAGCCAATCATATAATGAAAAGTTACGAGCAGGAAAATATAATCTATGATAAGGAAGGGAAAAGAAACCAACCGCAAACGTCACACAGATGTCTTTTTGTATGTTCCGGAAGCTGGAGAAAAGAGTGAACATATTAAGTAGAAATCTGGAAGACATAAAAAAGTTCTGAATCTAAATTATAGATTTGAAAACTGCAGTGTCTGAGATGAAAAATTAAAAAAATACACTGGGTAGAATTAACTGCAGATTAGATGTTGCAGAAGAAGAAATTAGTGAACTTGATGACACAGCAATAGAAACAATTCTAATTTAAATGTGAATGAATTGAGAAGAACAGCAAAAGAGGATAGATAGCATCTGTGTACTGTGAGGCAACTTGACCTGTCTAAATACAGAGTTGGAGTGTTCCCAGAGGAGTTACAAAATGCCTGGAAAAATAGGAAATGACAGCTCCAAATTGTGGTGCAGAGTATAAACTCAGAGATCCAAAATGCTCAATAGCCCTAAGAATACGAAACATACAGAAAACTACACCAAGACACATAATCAAATTGTTTAAAACCAATTTGATAAAGAGAAAATCTTAGTAGCAGCCAAAGGGAAAAATCTTGAAAGAAGCTTTAGTAAAGAGGATTTGAAAATAACGAGTGAACATAGGAAAAGGTGCATGACTTTTTGTCATTAGAGAAATGCAAAATAAAGCACAGTGATAATAGTTCTCAGACTTGGAAGTCTCAGAATTGCTTTACCCCTTTTCAAGTCATCAAGGACCCCAAAGAACTTTTGCCTATGTGACTTTTTTGTTTGTGTTTATTTACCATATCAAAATCAAAACAAAAAATTTAAATAGTGTGTCATTAATCTATTTTGAGAAAGCAACAGTAGTCCAAAGAATAAACACTGCAGAGGATGCCTGCCCATGTGTCACTTGGTCACCCCTCTCACCAGCTCGACTGTCATAGCATCTCAGTGCTGTGTTCAGGTCATCGTTGTTTAACTTATTAATGGCCCCAAAGTACAAGATCCGTGATCCTAGCATTTTGTTATAATTATTCTTTTTTATTTGCAGTTATTGTTTGTTTTCGAGACAGAGACTCACTTTGTCACCCTGGGTAGAGTGCCATGGTGTCATCATAGCTCACAGCAATCGCTCACAGCAAACTCAAGTGATCTCCTGCCTCAGCCTCCTAGGTGGGACAATAGGCACCTGCCACAATGTCCAGCTAATTTTTCAATTTTTAGTAGAGACAGGGTCACACTCTTGCTCAGGCTGAGCTCACGGGTTTGAGATCAATCTGAGCAAAAGCCAGACCCTGTATCTATCAGGCTGGTCTCAAACTCCTGAGCTCAAGTGAGCCATCTGTCTCAGCCTCCTAGAGTGCTAGGATTACAGGTGTGAGTACCATGCCTGGCCTCAATATCCCATTATTGTTAATCTGTTACAGTTTCTAAATGAAACTTTATTATAGGTATACATGAATAGGAAAAGACATAGTTTATACAGCAACACCCCCCCCCCTTATTCACAGTTTTGCTTTCTGTAGTTTCAGTTATCTGCAGTCCAAAAATATGACCACATATTTAGAGAGACACTACATTAACATGGTTTTTATTACAGTATATTGGTATATAAAAAACAAAAAGCAACAATAAAATGAGTGCATGTTAACATAAATATTTTTGTGGAAAAAATTTCTAAAATAAAAAAAATTAGTGCAAAGAACAGTATTGTCTGACACCTTTGCAGATCTCTCTAACGTCTAGCTTAATAGAAGGCGGTTGGGCTCACATGTGTGCCTCTGCTGTCGGCAGGTTGCAATATGTTGTGTTGGTTGGAGTTGATGAAGAAAATCTGGCCTCACAGAGTTGATGCACTTGGGAAAAAAGGAGTAGTTTGTGGTCCTTTCAGATAATTGTGCATATTTTTCTCTGATATAACACCAAAACTCAACAAATGGTAGTCTCTCACAGGTGAATACCAATGCAGAGTTTGAAACTGGATGAGTGCACCTTGTTAAATTAAAAAGCTATTGGTCTTCATGTACTTCGAATGAGTCTTTTTACTCATGCATGATTTTATAATTTCATGCATCAGTCATTTGAAAAGTACTGGTTCTCTTATGCAGATTTTGTATGTGTTGACCTATTTTGTAATAAAATATTCCATTAATCTTTAAATGTTAGGAAGCTTGTAAAGTTTACAAATTTTCCAGAATTCAGATCTTGCTTTAAAGCTTGCATTTTATTATTGGCAAGAAATATCCTCAGAGGCTGGGCTCAGTGGCTCACGCCTGTAATTCTAGCACTGTGGGAGGCTGTGGTAGGTGGATTGCCTGAGCTCACGGGTTCGAGACCAATCTGAGCAAAAGCCAGACCCTGTATCTAAAAATAGCTGGGCATTGTGGCGGGCACCTGTAGTCCCAGCTGCTTGGGAGGCTGAGGCAAGAGAATTGCTTGAGCCCAAGAATTTGGGATTGATGTGAGCTGTGACACCACAGCACTCTACCGAGTGTGACAAAGTAAGACTCTCCAAAAAAAAAAAAAAAACAACGGACAAAAAAAAAAAAATCAGTTGTCTTTTCTGAAGTAACAGGCTCCTGTCTCCCTTTTTTTATTTTCAGAACAGTGTCTGCCAAACACATAAGTGTAAATGGTCATAGTTGGTCTGTTGGCAGTTCAAATAAAAATAGTGTGTTTTTATTATTTATTGTTGCTATAGTATAACAGTGCCACAACTTACTGCCTTCTAACAGGACAGAGTTAGTTATCTCACAGTTCCTTAGGTTAGAAATTCAACATGGGTCTCCCTGGCTAAAATCCAGATGTTGGCAGGGCTGGGCTCCTTTCCGAAGGTTCTAGGGTGAATCTGTGTCCAAGCCTCTTCCAGCTCCTAGAGGCCACCCACATTCCTTGGGACCTTCCTCCATCTTCAAAGCCAGCAGCGTGCTTTCTCTGGCCCTGCCTCCCTCGTCACAGCTTTCTGCCGTCATTATCTTCTGCCTTTTACTTTTAAGGACATTGTATGTCATTGGGCTCACCTGTAATGTCCAGGACATATTCTCTATGTGCTGACTAGCAGTTTTAGTTACATCTGTAACCTTCCTTCTCCTTTGCCCTGCAAAATTACATTGTTGCAGCTGCAGAGATTAGACCACAGATGACTTCAGGGTTGGGGTGGGGTGGTGGGGATCATTCTGCCTACCACAGTCTTCTAAGAAAAGAACAACTAGTTCATCTTGCAACTTAGTTGAACAAATACTTTCCCTTGAGGGTATCTAACATAAAGTACTTGAACAGGCAACAAATGCTTTATGCATGCTCCCCATTCCACCATACAGAATATTAAAAAGCATATGCTCAAGTGTCTAGATTCAAGATAAGTTAGTATTTTATTGCATCATCAAGAACATTCTTAATTGGATCTTTATTTGGGAAGGGGGTCCCAAGTATACAATGCATACTGTACTTTTGGTTCCAAGGCTTTGATTCATGCTTAAGGTACCAACAGTTTGACTCACAGGTAGTGAAAACTGCCAGATCACCTCTTAAATGTTATTATGAAGATAGTTTTGACATCATGCTCCCCTCCAAAAAAGGGGTCTTGGAGACCCTCCAAAGTTCACAATCCATACTTTGGGAACTGTTGCATAATGAACTCTTACAGCGACCTTTTAAAGTTTTTAGATTACATTAGACCATGTAAAAGGATTTATAAGAATGTAAGAACTGGGTTGTTCTCATGGTCTGTGCTGCCCCTGTGGCCTTCCTTTGGCATGACACCAGGAAAGACTGGATGAAGTGCGACTCTTCTTAAGAGGTCTCTTATTCAAATTTGTTTCTACTGGTGAAGGGTGGGGACTTTAGCGTACATCTTCCCAGGAACTCGGGGGCGTATAAGTCAGCTTGCACTATCTGTTTCTTTTGATTCTGTCTCAAAGAGTCCACTTTGTGAGGGGAAGAGCAAAGTTATGTTCTGAACTGGGAGCCCACATCACTCTTGAAAGGTTTTGAAAGATACTTTACTTCATTGAGATTCAAGGCCTTCATCTCAAAGATAGCCTTTGTCCTGTTGGACTTTGTCAGTTTTTATAAATACATGCATTTGTTGAGTGCCCAGATACTTCCATGTGAACAGTTTATGTGCAAGCTGGAATCATAGAAGCATTGTTAAATGCCCCAGAGATTATCCAAAGCAAAATCTTAAACTGTGGATAAACCCAACCTGTTTCTAGGATGGCCTCCACTGTCATCGTGACTCTGTTTTGAACATTATGTTACATATTGTATATTCATAAACACAAAATCACTCATTCATGTAACCTCTTTAAACAATCCAGAATCTCCAACCCATAGCTTTAACGCCACTTAAATTTCTTCCTTCCCTTGGAGTATTTCTTGTTACTTTTACATCACTCCTCCTTACAGCTTCTCATTCTGGCAGGAAACCTGGTTGCTAACTAAGGATTCTAGGAGCCTGGGTTCAGAGAATGCACCTACCTTTGATTTATTTGGAGTAGAAATCAAGGGTACAGTCATATTGTCGCCTTTGGGGATGAGAGTAGATGACACTTGGTACAGTTTCAAAACCAGAGGAAATTTGATATTCTAGAGTTCCCTGGTCCTCTTAGAAGGAGCTTTCCTTTCCCAGCCAGCAAAACCAGTTTGTTCTGTCTGCAGTGAAATTCCCTAGCATATGAGAAATCAGTCAGATTCTGCTTGTCAAGTGCAGGAAGAGTTTTTCTTATCTTCATTCTGCACCAAAGTTGTATGTCTATTAGGGAATCCTTTTGAATGTTGGCGTGACATCTTAGGCTTTTATCTAAGAAGTTTCAAATTGTCACCCACAAATTAAGTGCCGCTGGGATGCTTTCAGTTGATCAGGGTGACTCTTGTTTTGCGTTGTGGCCTGTGAAGGCGAATCTGGAAGGCACAGACAGACAACGTACAACTTAAAGCCTCTTCCTTTCTCCAGATTGCTTTTAATCATTCTCCCTGGAGAGGGAGTCAGATGATGACAGGTCCTGGGATCTGGCTATGTTGAAAACTTCTTTTGTAATAGACATAGAGACGACCAGTACCTTTTTATTTGTTGAGACATGATAGGGCACCCAGCTCAACTCTAAAGCTCTCCCAGAGACAGGCCATACCAATCCTAGCACTCTGGGAGGCCTAGACTGTTGGATTGGTTGGGCTCAGGAGTTCAAGTGAGCAAAAGCAAGACCCCCATGTCTACTAAAAATAGAAAAAAACCCAAAAAACTAGCCTGGTGTTGTGGCAGGCACCTGTAGTCCCAGCTACCTGGGAGGCTGAAGCAAGAGGATCACTTGAGCCCCAAGAGTCTGAGGCTGCTCTGAGCTGTAACGCCATGGCACTTTACCCAGGGTGACAAAGTGAGACCCTGTCTCAAAAGAAAAATAATGATAATTAAAATGAAATTGAAATAGTAATAATGTCAGATTGTATGCTATTTTAAAAATATTCCAATATCAGTGTATCCAGTTATTTACAAGTTTCACACTTGGGACTTTAGCTTCCACCCACCAGAGCAGGTAAAAGGAAATCAGTTTTGTGTAGTTCCTGACTCTAGGAGCCTCCCGTCCGTGGGCCACGTGAAGGCTGTTGAGCTTCCTTGTCAACTAAGCAGGGTGACCAAAGGTTTTTCTCCCAGTGCCATTTTCTGTTACCAGTATTCTGAATCTTTTGGTTTGGAAAGTTAGCAACAAAGATAGTTTGGGTTCCCAGTCCCTTCATGTATAATAACATGGCAAGGGTCGGATGTGTTTCAAAATTCCCAATTTTTCAGATTTTAAAGGGGTAATAAAATGTATATACCATATAGTAATATTCCCAGTGGAATCTGAGGCTATACCCCATAATCACACACATTAATATTTATACAGGGAAATATGAATATTCCATTCCTCACAGGAATAAATTTAAAATACTAATGTCAGACCCATATCAAGTTTTGCTGCCAACTGTGTTTGCTTAAATTTGGTTTTTACCTTTCAACTTCAGAATTGCAAATAAGAGGTTATAGCCATATGGTGCAGTGATAGAAATAGGGCAAGACAAGCCCGGTTGCGTCCTGGTGGTGTTTGATGGAGCCGAGTCACAGGACTGACAGTTTGTGGTCTGGTGTCTCACAGTCACTACTCTTAACGGAGGAACTGCTGGACTGATTACTTTCTCTTCCCTTCTCTGATCTTCTGTGCTTCTCTGTCAAACTGGTGATACTTGCCTTGACGGTTGTTACGAGGACAAGACGTTAACTGTATGTTAAACACTGAACGTAATGTTAGGCATATACTGTATAGTAAGCATTCAATAAATGTTAGCTATTAAAATTTCACTTCGTCCCTCCTCTTCTTTTATGTCAAAAATTCATTTCTTGTTAAAAGACCAGTACCACCACCATAAAATTTTTTTGCCAAGCAACTAGACTTTTTTTTTGAGCCAGAGCCTCAAGCTGTCACCCTGGATAGAGTGCGTGGCATCACAGCTCACAGCAACCTCCAATTCCTGGGCTCAAGCGAGTCTCCTGCCTCCGCCTCCTAAGTAGCTGGGACTACAGGCGCCCGCCACAACGCCCGGCCATTTTTTGGTTGCAGCCGTCATTGTTGTTTGGCGGGCCCGGGCTGGATTCGAACCCGCCAGCTCAGGTGTATGCTGGCACTTTAGCCCATGGTGCCACAGGCACCGAGCCCAAGCAACTAGACTTTCAAGTGCTAAATAAAATGTTTTGATTACTGTCACATATTTAAATCTCTCGAATGCTTCATTTTAATTGCATTTGAGAAGGAAATACAGTAAAACCGCCATAGTTCCCTATCCCCTTAAGTTGGCCCAAATTTCATAAGACAGACATGTACATATCAGCCCAGCAGGCCTACCTCCTTATGTTGACCAGTTTATTGCATCCCTTGGAGGTTCTGTATTCGCCACCAGCTGATTTGCCATCATCGAGTCTCTTTTAAAGTTTCTCTGCAGGCACTTGGCTTTAAATACATATTTAAAGGGAAAGTTGTTCTATGTACCTTGTTGATGATACCAGTGCTAAAACAAGGATACAACCTGCTCGGCGCCTGTGGCTCAACGGGCTAAGGTGCCAGCCACGTACACCTGAGCTGGCGGGTTCGAATCCAGCCTGGGCCCGCCAAACAACAATGACGGCTGCAACCAAAAAATGGCCGGGTGTTGTGGCAGGCGCCTGTAGTCCCAGCTACTTGGGAGGTGGAGGCAAGAGACTCGCTTGAGCCCAGAAGTTGGAGGTTGCTGTGAGCTGTGATGCCACGGCACTCTCTCCAGGGTGACAGCTTGAGACTCTGTCTCAAAAAAAAAAAAAACAAGGATA